>JARKIA010000235.1:0-278563 GCA_029289565.1 Mycena galericulata
TGATTGCTGCAGCGTAGTAATTGATGACTGAGTCATTCAGCCAATTACCGGGGAGTAATCGGAGAAGATCTGCATGGGTGATCTTCTCCTTGCCGCACTCGACACAAAACCCAGGATCATGCGATAATCGGTCGACACGGGCCTTTTCACTGCGGGTTAATGAGAATGGCGAGCGATATGCTGGTCGACGGCTAGAATACGGCCGGGTGCGGCGCCGACTTCTCGTGGAAAGTGTGCGTGCGGCAGAACCGGGCCGAGGAGTTTGCCTATTCCCAAAAATGTAAAATCCGGGAGGTTTGCGAGTGCGAGCTGCCACTGCACATGTAGGTTGATGAGTCAACTCTATCCATCCCGTACTAAGCGTGCTCACATTTGACTGGGCGCTGGCCCTTCAGAAGGTTGGAATAGAATCCAGGCAGTTCTCTCACCCGCCTCGCCCGCATGTGGCAGAGAAGTGAGTGACGAATGTATATGTCTGTTTGGTGCAATGTGGTTCCCACACGTCATAATGATCCGACGCACCGCCACTTTCACACGATCTTGATGATTTCTTGATTTTTTGGTTTATGTGTATGTGTTGTTATGCTTGGATCAGTGTAGGCCCCCAGACACTACCTACTAACTACCTCCGCCTTTTCGCCGAAATAAAGCTGGTAAGGCCGACAAGCGGCATGGCCCGCTACCAGATTAAAAATCCCTCGCACTTGTTGTATTACTTTAACTTGGCGAAACACCCTGGTCACTGGTTTATGTTGTCTCTTATGCCTTGTCGATGTACATAGAAAATCACCGATGCAATATTATATCGACGAGAATAGATCATAAAACCTGGCGCGACGAGTTCGGATTTTATGTTTCTCAAGATACCATTCTGGTCAGAATACAATGGTCGGTGGATCTGCTGCATCAAATTCATTCCTTGCCAACTTATTGAGGAAAAATAGACCGGAACGATACACTAGGGTCGTTCACAGTAGGATTTTGAATGCAGTTTTCGACCCGGTTTTCGTTTTCGTTTTCAGACCCCAAAGCGTTACCTGATGTGACCAAAGTCCGGCAGATCTTCGGCCCCCCTCGCACATCAGCTTGACACGTCAAGCGAAGTCTCCCGCCACCATCCCGCCCTCGCCCGCCCTCTGTTCCCGCCCTCATTATTATGAGGAGCAAAGGAGTTCCTAATAAAAAAGAATGTGCATACCATTGATTTAACATTATGGTTGATATATCGTCAAGAGTACGCCCGCCAAGTGCCTACAGAAGGAGAGATACACGAGCTCATTGTGGCGGGCGATGAGCGGAAGACGATGAGCGGGAAGACGAGGGGAATCGGGACCAGATGAAAACGAGTTTTCAGCTTTGATTGCTCTGATGAAAACGAGTTTTCGGCGTCTTCCGTGTCACAAGATCATCACACTGCAACGAAAACTAAAACGAAAACTGGGGTGAAAACCATCGAAAACTCTACTGTGAACAACCCTACTGTTGGAAAGGGACGCGACCACGGAAATCGAGTGTGGGGTCCCAACAAGTCTCAATAATATGCAATCCAGTTCTGAGTTCGGGGAGATTTTCTCTGGTTAAACATGAAGGGCTGCACTCCGCCGTCAGCATCTCACGGCCTCTGTTAAGGACCGAGCTTGCCTCCTGCACAAAGTCGAGGCTCCAGGTCGTCTCTCTCCTAGAATCACCGCTCGCCTGCCTCACACCGGGACTGCCCACCCGAGCCCGATCTGGATGGGGCTGTTCACGATGCCCACGATCTCCAGTGCGGATTTGATGATGATGAACTTGAGCGCATTTGACATGCTGGTCGTTTCACGGCACCTTGTTTGTGCGATAGCCAGCGCAATTTTGGTTAGAACTGTCTCCTTAGATTTCCTTCTAGTGTCCCAGGTCCTTTCCGGGAAAGCTTTGTGCTCTCCATGACAGTGCAAACAAATGTAATTTAATGGCGGCTTGGTGTGCCAAGTTTTACATCAAATCAGTAAATTGCCCTGTTTGGAGCCATTTCAAAGAGGATTTTCACGGCACCTTGTGTGTGCAATAGCCAGCACAATTTCGGTTAGAACTGTCTCCTCAGATTTCCTTCTAGTGTCCCAGGTCCTAGGTTCTTTCTGGGAAGGCTGTGTGTTCTCCATTACAGTTCTACAACTTTGGGTAATGGTGGCGGATGCGGTGGTGGTGGGAGGAGGAAGAGTTTGAGAAAGCGTCAACATGCACGTGACGAGTCTACACAGCAATAAACAAAGCTAAACAAAGATATCGTGCAACACGGTCGCGACGCGTTTGATTGACCCTTTCGAAGCGGAAACCCAAGAAACCAGTACAAGAGGCTAAATTATGTCACCTTGGAAGATACACGGCCAGGAGTTGGACCGTTCGCGGGATAATCAAAATAATAAATATGTTGCGTTGCAGTGTGCACAGTTGCACTAGCCACTCAAACCTCAGGCCTCAGGCTGAAAGTCGCAACAACAAAAAAAACCATCACTCCTTGAGTTCCAACTCAGTCAAGACAGGGGCAAAGACTCGTTTCGCTTCTCACAGTGTGATTTTCTCACCATGTATTTTCTCGCCCGTAGATTTTGGAGGCAAGATCAGAATTTCAAACCGAATGCACATATCTGCACTCACAATTTGCTCACAATAGATTTATACCGCTGATACTCCTCTGTTTTCCCAGCTTTCTTCGCAGTGTATCACTCAGATGTGGGTCCAGCTGGTTGACAGCTGGAATTTCAGCTGGGCGAATTAGCTGGGTGCCAGCTGGTGGTATTCTGGGAATCAGCTTTCATAACAAGTAGAACCCAGCCAAAGGCTCCAGCTGGGGGGAGCATGTGGGCACTTTGGCAGTGTATGATAGAATTTGCACGTTGCTCCAATATTCGTCAAGCCAACAACGTTTAAGTAGTCTCAGGTCCTGCTCTTTTCCTCACCTTTCCACTGCTCGCCGGGTCCGTCTCCGTTTTTCCCTCTCAGCTCATCTCTTGTCCTGGGGTATCAGTTTCGATTTGCAGAGTCTATGCAATAAAATCCGGACGTTTGAGGAAGGGAGCAGGAGAACGTTCGGATAGGATCTTTCTTGATCCGAGCAAAATTTCTATCGGGCGAACGTGGGTGCTTGTCGCTAGCAGCGTCAAAATCGGTTGAAGGTGCAGGTCTTCAACATCCCATTGATACATATCTCTGAAGGGAACCGGTGGAGGCCTTGAGGTTACGAGGTAAGAACTTTCCGTCTCCTCCACTCGTGGGCCGAGGAACAAGCCCGGGTTCGACAAAACACGTCATGGAAAGAATCGCCGCTGGGTAAATCGTGGGGCTGGGGCGATCAGTGACAAGCCCTTCGATGGTTTGCCAAAAGCGAAGCTCTGATTGTCGGGAATGAGTATGCAAGATTCCGCAAATGAAGGATCGAGAGAGCATCCTGGGCTCCAAAACCTGGCGATATAATTGCTTTTGACGACATCAACTGCTTCCAGAAAATCTGACCAGACAATGTCGTTGTAAACCACATAGTCGTTGATGGTAAGATCAAACAGTTCCGATCTGCGCTGGAAGATTTGTGTAACAATGATCCAGTTGAAATCAAAGGATATGAGCGAGCCCTGTGTCCATCCCAGATAGTCTGACTTGCTCCTCCCAGGAGTGGATATTTCGCCCTCGATTTACTGAAGTTATAGAGCCTGATGACCGAGTGTCGAGAGCAACTTTTGGCGTCTTCAACAGTAATAGTGTGTCGAAGTCAGTACAAATGTCGCCGTCGGCCGCGGGCGGGCTATCATGAGGGGGTGTCTGATTCAGTGGCCTGTGATGTTCAGGCCCTCTTGTAACAGCGTCGGGGTGCGCTCTTCTGGATCTCGGCATATCGGAATTTCTCATTCCGGCGCCGTTCACCAATTTTGTCGCTGCAGAGGAGGCGAATGTAGTGGAAACGGGAGGGAAAGGCCCTAAACCAAAGCGGGCAAAGCGAGATGGACCGAGGTGAAGTCGGATAGTTAGGTCCGCGACGAAAGAATTTTGTTGGGGGATTTCAAAGACTATTATCCACGAGAGCTTTATGCATATCCTATTCACGTATGTTCTCCCTATTTCAGTACATAAATAACTATTCTTGCATACCGACACCTTCCCGCCATGCTCCCGCCTTCGCGATACGACAGTGTCGTGGTGAATTGGGCGTCCACCGACAAGACATACAGGCGGTTTGCCAGTAAAGGTCTAAACGCTTGTGAGAGTTTTCAGAGTCGATTGACAATCCTTCACTGCCCCCTCCCCAGCGGCTGTCGCACGCTGCACCTCCCGCGCCGCCCGCCGCGCCGCATCTCCCACCATTGCCGGCGGCCGCTCCATGTCGACCTGCGCCAGCGCGCGCAGCAGCCCGTGCGTTTCCGCCGCCGCCTCTCCTCTTCCACTGCCGCTGGGCCCAGGGTCCGAGCGTGCTGTGAGCCCCGCGCCGAGCAGCCCGAACCGTGCGTCGAGCGTGCGACCCGCAACGCGTGCGCACGTCCGCGCGGCGTGCAGGTTCGTGTGCAGCATATCGGACTTGAACCGCAGCTCCGGGAGGCGCCCGCGGATCCGCGCGGACGCGGCGCTGGGCGGCGCCTGGCAGAGCCGTAGCCCACGCTGGAAGCGCTCGGGGAGAGCGCTCTCGTCGAGAACGGGATCCACGCCTGCACGACGGCGCTCGTCGATGCGCTGCCGCTCCTTCGCAGCGTAGGCCTCGTAGAAGTAGGCCGTCTGCTTCCACTCTTCGGCTTCCTCTTGCCCCCTGTCAAAAAAAAAGCCGATGGGCGAAAATCACGATGAGATGAGATGAGGGAGCTTACTGTCGGAGTTGCTCGCCGTAGACGACCTCCCACTGCTTGTTCTTCTCGTTCTGTGCGTTAGTCCCCTTGGGTGCGTCTTCGTCGTCCGGGGCAAACAGTGAAAGATCGAGGCGGACCATGTCGTCCGTTATGGCCTTGAGCGCGGAGGCGTCTTCGGGGGGCAGCTTGGAGGTGCTGGAGGAGGAGCCGGCGCGGGATGCACTCCAGATGAGCAGCTGCCGTAGTTGCTCGGCGTCGGGGAGGTCGCGGTCAATGTGCTTGTAAAAGCATTCTTCGTCAACCTTGGGGTGTGGCAGGGCTGGAAGCGAAGGTTGGAAGTTAGGCGCACAGGAACAGGTTTTGCTTATCCTTTTGCCCCGCCCACCAAGAGAGCTCCGTCGTTGGGGCGTCTTTGGATCCGGCTTGAGGTCGGGCGTGCGTCCGTCGGGAGCATTGGAAGTACCGCGTAGGATCTTGTTGCGCTCTGCCTGCGGTGTCCCGTCGAGGAGCGGCACCTCAGTGTCGACGATGGTGAGTGTCTTCTTGCTCCTAGTAGATTTGGGTTTGCGGGGCGGTTTCTCGGGCGACATCGATGCCAGGGTGGTGTGGCGCAAGTAATCGTTCTCATCCTCTATCTCCCGGACTTCCTTCTCCAGCACGGGATGTACGAATGCGTTTCTCGCGGGCTGTGGGGGCACGGAGAAGCTGTCTGCCTTGAATCTTTTGGCAGGAGGATTGCTTGGGCCTGCTTTGGGCTGCCGCTCGGGAATAGAGCGCGTTTGTGCATCATTTGTGGGTGCGCGGACGATGAACAACCCGCCAGACGTCTCTTCGTTGTCTATTACGCCATGTTAGCAGAGGCGTGAAAATGGGATTTTACATACATTTCCGTTTGCCGGTCGACGCGACGTCTTTCTTCGGTTTCTTGGCGGCAAGCAACGGGTTCCCTGCGTCGCCTTTCATGGGCACGGAAAGAAGAGGTGTAAGCACTCAGGCTTGGCAAGATATGGAGTCTTGGCATCTGAATCATGGTCGTGACGTGGCGGCGACGCGGCCGATCGGACCGGTCCGAAGCCGTACATAAGTGCGGAGCAAGCCTGTCTCCGCACCGGCGAGCCGGCCTTCTCATTCCGAAGCACGTCATGTGATATGAGAGATCGTGTGGCTTGTTGGTCAGTTGCATGTTATCCAACCTTCAATTTCATAGGCTGAGGCTCTAGTGATGTTCTGGCTTTGGCTTTGGCTTTTTGGCTTTGGCTTGGCCTCGGAAAATCTCAAGCCAGGCCAGGGCCAAACTTTGGCTTTGGCCTGGCTTTGGCTTGGCTTGGCCTGAGCCATGGCTTTTGGCAGGGAAATCAGCTTGAATTTGGCTTTGGCCTGGATAAATCCCAGGCCAGGCCAAAGCCAACCCCAGCCAAAGCCAGAACAAGCCAAAGCCAAGCCAAAAAGCCATGGCTTTTTGGCCTGAGGCCAAAGCCAGAACATCACTATGAATCATAGCTCATAGTGACATCGGAGCAAGCAAACTAGACTGGGTTTCTACTGCGAAGGCATCAGCAAATTGACAGATCACCTTTTCGGCCCTTTTTCACCTTCTAATTCTGGCCTACTCATGAATGAGCGAGGAGATTAGCGAGGCGGCGACTCCCGACATTGAGCCGAGAGCCCCAAGCCGATATGTATAAGGGAACGGTGTGACTAGTGACAAGCAGGGTGTGGTAGACTAATTCCTCACGAATGAGCGAGGAGATTAGCGAGTCCCTGGTCAGGAGTTAGTCTCTTATAAACAGACACTACAACAAATCTTACTCGTATCTCATATGTTGTAGTCAGGAGTGGCAAGCAGGGAAAATTTCGGCGCCGGCCAGGAGTGACACAGAGCGCGGCAGAGCATCCTGTGTTTTGCGAAGGACTCCCAGTGTCGCGACGTCAGGATGATGCGCTCCAATCCCGTGCTTTGCGAACGACACCCGGTGCCGACGTCAGGATGGAGTAAAGGAGAGAAGGTAAAAGTATGGGGTTCCGACACTGCTCCGGTGAGCCCGAGCTTGACAGGAGTGCCGCAGTGTGATGACCGCCCCGTGTTTATCGAGCAATACCCGTGCATTGCCCATGTATGGAGCGTGGAGGTGCAGAAAGGAAGAAGGATCGCCGCACTGGAAGTGATGTAGCACTGCACCGCGTAAGTGGTTTGCTAGTGCTGCCGTGGGCCGGTTCGGTCCAGTTCAAGGCCCATATTTGCGAATCATTGTTAACGGCAGCCTGTGAGGCTCCGGGACGTTGGGATGATATTGAACATCTGGGGCAGTCCCCGACGTTCGTCGCGGGGGTATAGAGAGCTGATGGGGAAACTAAAGAGGCACACGACGCATCAGGAAAACCTCTCACAGATATTTTCCGCAATTTTTTGGAAAACTTTGTGAAAGTTGCTTCAGTTGCGAGAATATGCAAAATTTCGCGAAAATATGTTACCCCGAAAAAAAAATTACATAATTTGGTGAAAACTTGCAGAAACTTGCAGTGGGTTTCATCAGGGTTTTCATTGAAATTGCTTTGGATTGTTCACTTCACATACGAGATAGAGAACAGAAAACAATCAGGATTGAATTCATATCTAAACAAGTCATTCTCAAATTTTGGTCTTTCTTTACAGCAGATGGCAGTACCGAAGGCGTGAATCAGAAAAATGCTGTTTTGGGCATTTTCTGATCCTCGCGACCGATTCGCCGATATCTCAATGAGTTCTGCACAGATTGAAATGAGACATAGCTAGATAATTCGATGTAATTCGTGCGCAATTAGTGATTTTAAAAAATTGTGAAAATATTATATAGTCGGTGAGCTGGGTTTGGGGGTGATTTTGGGGGTCAATTCAATTTACCGGCATCTAGGGATGGTCAAATGACCTAGATTTTTGTAAGGGAAGACTTTTATGCCTTCTGAAAGTTGCGATAGAGTCGCAATCTTCAATATCCTAGTTTATCATGCCGGCAATGACATTGAGACAATGGCAATACACTGCAATCAGGAAATATTGTGATATTTGAATTCACTGCTGAACTCTTTGCAAATCTGACTCTATAACATCTTTCAAAATGTAGCAAAGCCTTACCTAACAAAAATCCACATCATTTGGACGTGTCTGGATATGCCTGTAAACTGCATTCATCCACGAAAAGGCCCTTCACACCACTTTCTCTGAATATACAATATTTTTACAATTTTATTTCTATCACTAATTCCGCATAGATTAGCCGAGTATTTCTATATAGGTTTCATGAGAATCGGTGCAAAACCCACTGAGATATTAGGAATTCTTTAAAAACATCCCAAAATAGAACATTCTCCATCCGCGCCTTCGGTACTGCCAATTGCTGTAATTCGTGCTCGCGACAGGAAATCCGAGGAGGAGCAAATCAGGAGTGGCACATTTCTCTGTGTAGTTTGTAATATGACGTGGGATTAGGCCTCTTCGAGGCGGGTGCTGAACCTTTAGGATGGGATACATAGACAGAATGCGGCCCCCAATTCAGGCTTCCTCCCTAGTGATGTTCAGGGCTGGCCTGAAGCCCGCTAGGCCGAGCCCAACCAGGCCAGGCCCTCACCTACGGCTTGAGCAGGCTCAGCGGAAATTATGGTCCAACCTGTTGAATATGGACTAGGTAGAGTTTCAGAGCATACCTACGGTTTGCATAACATTAGAGACTTGTAGTGCCGTGCTGGAAACTCGCATGCTAGTAACGTAGCAATAAATAGCATGCTAATAACATTTGTAGCTGGGGACCCTCAGGAAGGCCTGCTATTTATTGATAAGGTCTAAAAGGACTGCTAGAGACGTCGCAGAGGCTTTCTGAGAGATATACAATAGTTATGACTCGAATTAAGCAAGAATTGGACTTGAGATCATGCACGTCATTCTCGCGCAAGTCTGTTGTCTCCCATGCACCCCCGGATTTTCGAGGAAGTAGTCGAAGTCCAGCGGATGTGGCCTCATTTTCCATCCACAAGAGGGGGACGGATGAGAGATTGAGGTTTTCGTTTTTTTTAATCCCTCCTCCTCTAAAATTCAAATCGAATGAGATATAATGGTAAAAATCGGCCGGTACTCACATGTCGGAATGTGTACCCGGAAACCACACTTCTTTGACATCAGGTGATGCAGAATCGGAAACCGATTGAGCAGAGCCTCCCCCACCCACATCCACTATGGTATCGATACTGACTTAACCTGCATGTCTCTCGCATCGCACCCCCTCTCCATCTTGTTGTCGAATAGGATGGAAAAAATGAAAAGATGTGCAGGAGGAAAACAGCGTATTGGAATCTCGAAATGGGGCGGTGAATGCCGATGAGTGTTTAAACCCAAAGGGAAGTACGAGGAGGGTGCGTCGTCACGGACGCGGTTTACACCGTATCTCAAGCCATTACGTGCATGTAATGGTTATTTGTTCTTCTCAATCGAGATTTATTTGATTAAAACGGAGTATGATGTGGTGGGAGAACAATTCAGAGTAAAGAGTGTAGCAAGATTGTCCGAGATCAAACCAGATATTCTAAAGGTGCTGTAGGGCCTTGACCGCCCTGCTTATGTATAACTCCTCTCTCAGGAGAATGCTCGAGAAGCCCATCAATGAGCGAACAGTCAGGGTGCGGCAAGAGGCGGACATGTGCCAACTTGTAACGAGGCTGTGTAGGGATTTTACTATCCTTTTAGCTGGGAGACGTCTTGGGTGGATGAGAGCCACAGCAATCCCATGGTTCTTCAATTCACCCCACCAAGTGCGCGCCCATGAATTGTTGCACGCTTCGAAGTCGGTGCACGTATCGCTGTGAACAACGGGAGGGGCCGTCAGGGAACACAATAGCCTATGGCTTGTAATCTTGGAGTGAGCTTCGGCCAAGATGATGTACGGACTGAAGCCGATGGTGTCAATTTGGTTGGAAGAAAGCGAGGGGAGAGGGATCCGGATGATGTAACGGAATGCGATTTCCACCCAGTCTAGAATATTGTACTGGATTGCGAGGGAGAGGCGCAAGAACGGGTCAAAATCTTGGAGGACGTCCAGCCCGCGAATTGCGATGTCCCTGACTATGGCCGCATCGAAGAAATCGGCCAGGCTGAGCGCTGTTTGCCAAAATTCTACAGGGCGCGTGGTCATATCTGAATTGATTCTGGAGAATATCAGTTGCAAGCACGACAACTTGGAAAGCAACAGCACTTACTCGAGAAACACACATTCTAGGAACACCTCAAACTCGTATGCCGTTGCTTGGATCCAAAGGGGAGAATTTTCAGAAAGGCCTTCTCCACCAGTCGACTTGGCGAGTTTCTTCACGACATCAACAGGTTTCTTAGATTCTGAGGCCAACTCGGTGGCGTTGGTATTATCTGTCGGCTGCGGCAACGACGCCAAATCTTGAAAGAACGCCGAGTATCTCTCAAGGCGCGAGCCCCAGACACAATAAATTGTTGTTGATTTATCGGGCTACAGGTCTTGTAGTCAGCGGCACGCTTGTTCCAATTTTTCATGACATACGGAGATGAACATCGTACCGTCCTTCCAGTAATAATTGAGACTATGATTTGTACCCGGCTGACAAGCTCCTGGAGGCAGCGGAGGGATAACTCCAGTAACGACAGGTGGGGCTGATTTGACATCCATGTGTGCGGGTGAAAGAAAAATGAGAGTGTGTGGTCCTATTGTCTCAGTTTGGATAAGACGTATTCTCTTTGTGGCGATTCTTCCTCCCACCATGGTTTGAGGATTTCATGGTCCTAAACGCTCTTCCACCTCTGCCCGAGAATGTGAATGGTTGGTCCGCAAATGTGCACACTGCACATCGAATTCTGGAAGGCGCCTATGCCCATGGTTTGGAACTTTTGAATCAAGAGGATGGGGAGCCGTTGCGGCTCAATCTTGCGTCCGAGAAGCTCGTCAATGATATGATACCTATCCTGGAACAACTAGAGCTTGAAGGTATCAGCCAAACCTTTACGCACGGATGCGCACATGCGATGGGGCCGCTAGTTTGGGAACTCAAGATGGCAGCTTTGACCGCGGAAGGAGTGTGAGTCTTTGGTCCTTGGATGATACTTGGAAGCTCACCGCACAGTAAGTGAACGAAACAATGTTATTTTTCTAGATCCTGTTGAGATTATTCACACGGGAAAACGAGGTCGTCCAAAGAAAAACATCAGCGTTAAGCTAATGAAAGAAGCGTTCGCCCCAAACCGCCACATCACTCAGAAAGATATAGCCAAAACCCTTGGGGTTCACCCGAACGTCTTGGGGAGGAAAATGAAGGAGGCCGGAATCAAGAAAGTCCGACAGTTCGATGACATGACGGACGCGGATCTTGATGACCTTGTGCGCAAATACAAGGCTTCCAACCCGGACGCTGGGAGGAGATACATTGTGGGATTTCTGCGCACCAAAGGGTTCCGCGTGCAGAAGGAGCGTGTCCGGGAATCACTGAAGCGGGTTGATGGTCTCGGCCAACTGCTTCGGAAGAATGTCATCCGGCGCAGGACGTATTGGGTACCGAGACCCAATTATTTCTGGCATTGTGATGGTCACCACAAGCTTATATGGTGGGGGATAGTAATTCACGGTTTCATTGACGGATATTGCAGAACGGTAAGACAGTTATTTTTTATACGGACTTCTGGAACCTAATCCCACATACAGATAACGGGCTTGAAAGCCAGTACAAACAATCACTCGACAACTGTACTTGATGTCTTCAAAAATGCAATGATAGAGTACGGAACACCGTCAAGGCTGCGCGGCGACCGGGGGGGCGAAAATGTCGAAGTTTCGGTTTGGATGATCTTGCACCGTGGGCCCAACCGTGCATCATTCATGTGGGGATCGTCAATGTCCTGATTTAATTCCTTGACTCCTAGTTAATGATTCACGCTGGCAGGTCAACTCACAATACGCGTATCGAGAGATTATGGGTGGAAGTGGGCATCCAATTTGCGCGCCGATGGCGAGCCTTCTTCACACGTCTCGGAGATCTCCACCGTCTCGACCGCAGAAACCCGGGCCATATCTGGTTGCTCCATCGGTTATTTCTAGATGATCTGAATGAAGATTGCCGTGCGTTCCAAACCGAGTGGAACGCCCATCCCATATCAGGCCGGGGTACCAATGACCAGAGTCCTGCGGTACGCATCACCCTTTATGAAAGCACGAGACAGACATTGAGAATAGAAAATAGGACATGCGTTTCATGGGTGAGTTTAACGACGGCGTCTACATGGATCCTATGGATGCTGTGCATCCGGACACAATCAACCGATATTATGGCGTCGAGGGTGAGCAGCGGGAACGAAGACCTGGGCAAACGGGCGCCGGCCATCCCGAAGATGAAGACGATGAAGACGAAGCATGGGTTGACGAACCTCATGCTGATGGTGCGTCTGATCTTGCCAACGCCATAACGGAGGATCTAGCGCACAACATACGCCATCCTGCCATCAAAGTGGCGCGCCATAGCAATCCCTTCCGGTCAGCGGTGATCGAACAGAGATTCTTTGCAGCGCTCGCAGAGATCGTACGCCAGGGCATTGTTCCGCATGGTTACGGTGTTCTTGAAGACGAGTGGGAGGAGTGGGAGGATAGAGCCTATCCCGCCATGGAGGCAATCAATCCTGGAACACGGGGCAAAGAAATCGTGGTCGCGCTCCCGCGAGGTATATGGCTTCCTCGGGCAATCTACTTTGCCCAAGCACTCGACGCCATGGCACGAAGCTTGGAGTTTCAGGAGGAGACAGAGCTGGCGAGAGGAGAATCAGGATATGATTCCGAGAGTAGTTCACAGGCAGATATGGATTGAATATGAATTGTATTGCTTCCCTACCCGCACAAGTTAAAAGAATCACTCTGGAGAGAGAAAAGAAAGGACGATCAACGCGATCGGTTGTATCGGCCGATCAGTTCCGAGCATCCTCGAGCCTTTCTCCTCCAGCACCTCATCTCGATTATCTCAGACCGACCAACGTCAGTTCAACGTGCTGTGCATGTGTCGTGTTGCACCAACATTTCCTCGCAGATCCCGTGAAGACTCTATCTATCTCGCCAAGCTCACCGACCAGGCTGAGCGCTACGAAGGTGGATACATTTTCTCTCCTACTTGTTCGCTCAAGGATGCATCCAACGTGAGTGATGCATCCGATCCTTCTCAGCTGTTCCCTCAACGTCTCTGTGTTCTAGTAGCAACTTCTACTACGAAATCCTCAACTTGCCATATCGTGGCCCGCGGGGCCTGCCAGTGCGTGTGCATGCGTGCATGTGGCATTTCATGGTTTGCTAATAGGAACATGTTACAGTTATGAGCCTATGGCTCGATGCGCCTCGTACGCCTCCCCCAATGCACCCGATCCGTCTCGACTCTCGGCTTTTCCTCCAACTTCTCAATCACCTCGCAAACGCCTGCAACAACACCTGGGCTCGACAGCCTGTCGGAAGAATAAGCCCGAGAACATGATACACCTGTACAAGGTTTACAGTGGCAAGATCCGAATGCACCATGATTGGTAGAGGGAGCGCAGGCCGATGCCGATGCCACCTCGAAGACGCACGCGAGCATGCTCCGTTTCAAGCCCTGTGTACGAGTTGGCGCCGCAGAGCACGCTGATGGATCTCACGCACGCACGGGCGTTGCTGAGCGGATCTCGCAGCAATACCGACCCTGCCTACGGCAACTGGCTCGCCCAATTGTTGCGGTTCGTAGGCAGGCTGGTCACGAGCCTAGGGTTCGGCCACTGGCGGTGGAAGTGAGTGTGTATCGGAACGCCGAGAGAGATTCATACCGAAGAAATGACCTTCCATGTTCCTGGCAAGTTCTTGGTTCCACATTGTGAGTGAGGTCAGAGCGTCTGACCCATACTGGCACCGCTCTGAGACATATCTGTTACGAGGTGTTTGTGCTGAGAGGTGGCCAATTTCGCTGATGCTGAACTTTTCTGCTTGTGTTACGGCGTTAATCCAATGCGACTTGGTCGCCGGTATGCAGATGGTGTTGTGATATTCGTCAGAACAAATTGCATGGCGAGGTAACGCACTCATATTCCGTCGTAATTCACTCCATGACATCAGTAAAACAACACTTTTGTCTTTCACATCTTGGGTCTTTCAAGATCATCTTAGGTCTTTGTCTTGGGAACAGAGTCTTACATCTTGTTGGTCACATCTTTCGCAGTCTTTCAGCTTTTGAACATCTTTGACTTCTGTCCTGTTTTCAGGGGCTACTAAATTCACTTTCCTCCGAGGCAAACCATAAGTATCGAGTGATATTTTTTTTTGGTGTAATTCATGAACAAGGTATTCCTTGACATCCCTAGGTAAAAAGTAGTATCTATTGTGCTTTCAATTGCTGACAAAGCTGGCTTTACAGCTCTTTTCAAAAGTAATGACACTCATCAAAAATCTCTGTAAATAAACACACTTTGATGTGCCGGATTGCCGAGCCGTTTTCTCGGTCAATTTTCATCCGTTTACATTGATTTAGGGAGTGCATTTGGGAATTGGAAAGTCTGGGAATTTGGGACGATCGCCGGACTGATCGGCGGACCTTTTACATAAGCAAGACTGTCGGAGCTTAAACTTTCACAAGACCCAAGCTGCAGGGAAACATATGTAAATAATCGTTTCCCTTCCTTCCTCACGCACCCCTACGACTCTGAGACGTGATGTTTATTGCCATAGACAAGGACTCATGTTATGCCCACGACCATGACCCGACTTTACGTGTTTTACACATTCTTCTTCAAGTTTCCTGTCGCAAAAAAGTCAAAAAGGGTTGGCCGGCATAAGTACATAGCTAAATAAAGCCGCTGGTGTTGGGCCCATGCCTTCAATACCAAGGAATCCTGCACTGCGTGCAACTCCTTTATGCAGTGTTCACCATCCATGACTGTTTTGGGTAGATGCTGTATGTGCTTCAGTAATGATTGAATCCTTGAACTGGCACGCGGCCAAGTAGGTAACGGAAAATTGATGTATGTATCCAGAGAATATGTTGAATCGAAAATCGGCACCTTGATGCTACAGTGAGCTCGTATGGAGGAGAGGGGGCCGCACATTTAAACTCCGATCATCGGCCGGGGAATGCCGCCGGACTTGATGGCGGACCTGTTTGCCAGACTTTCTAAAGGCCGAATTTCCTGGATTTAGGTGCGTTCGATGCGCTTTTGAACGCCCTTTCGAATCATGTCCTATATGCCAGTCGACTCAAAAGAATTGAACATCGCAAAATTCGGGCTGTCTGCTCTAATCGGTACGCGCCCACGGCCCGTTCTCAATCAATTTTGGGCCGATTCCCTTGGTTCCGGATGATTTTGGAAGCTGAAACAGCGGCAACCAAGTTTGAAACATCAAAATGTGTGGCACACCCTACCTGCAGTATCAAGAATGAAATTACTCCGTGGTATCACCAGTTCATTCTTCAGCACCGATTTTGACATGTAACCAAAATGTCAAATATGGGCAACCTGTGCCTCTAAATTCTCTTTCAAACAAATCCAGGATCATTTCAATTGGTACCAGGTAATGGCCGATTCAAGGTGGGGTTTGAAACAGGTAATGGGAAAATATAAGATCCTACTTTTTCTATATTACCCCTTGTGTCTGGTACCATTCGAAAGCCCTGATTGACCGCTTTCGAACGCACCTACAATCAAGCAAACCGGTTGAGGAATGGGCGAGAAACGAAGAGCTGTAAGGAGAGGTGCGATTACAAAGGTGATTTTTGCCCCGCTTAATTTGTTCGTGGAGGCGGCCAGAGAGTGCACAGACCTCTGATACTTTATGTGCGTGTTTTACCAAGGCAATCAAATTTTTAGCGGCCCTAAAACCCCACCAGAAAACTCACGAAAGGGACAATATCGTTATTTCCCAAATTTGATATTACACTTGCTATAATACAGTGGTGGCGAAAAATACTGCAACATGGTGTTCTGAGCTTATACCTGGTCCATTCGTCTCGGAACAAAGGGAGGACATGAAATTTGAGTGATGTGAAGATTTTTGAGACACTTACCCAGTTACCATATATGACAACTCAACCGAGACGAATTCTTTAATGATTACATTTTGCGTACTTTTTTTGAGACTGCCTCGAAACTAAAAACCGTTTATATGGCATGAAATTACTTGCAAATGCGACCTCATCCATATTTTATTCGACCCTAGTTGCTTGTGTTTTGAGCTCACAATCGGGCTCTCAAGTTGGTCAATCTGTGCGAAAATCTCAAAAAATGGCCAAAATAGCCGAAACTTGGCACTTTATGCCACATTGCAAGCTCAAATCACAAGCAATTTGGGTGAACTAAAATGTGGTAAAGGTCATCTTTACCAGTACTTTCATGCCATAAACTGTTTTTGCTTTTGAGGCTGTCTCAAAGAAGGTGACGAAAATTTGACACTTAAAAAATGTTCTTGAGGTGGGTGAAAAGAATCGAGCCACGAGGTGCCCTCCGAATTCTCCGTCCGAATCGAATGAGCCTACTTTCATGGAAAACGGTTGAGAATTGAGCTCACAATCAGGGATGTCGTGAAAACTTCAAAAAAAAAAAAAAAACGGGCCGCGCCCTAAGTTCCGCAAAGAGCTGTAAGGAGCTTTTCGTCTCCGGTTTCCAGCACACATTCACTATGCCGGTACAAGATGCCCTCCGGAATACGGCAAAGTACATTGTATCAAAAATCTAGGCCAATCCGAGCATTATTAGTACTGTGAGACCCAGTCTGCTCTCGTACAGCCAAAAACACCCAAATCTGAGCCACCAAATGCTCTTGAGGTGGTTAGAAAAAATCGTGCCACGAGATGCCCTCCAGAATCTCCTTCCGAATCGAATGAGCCTACTTTCATGGAAAATGGTTGAAAATTGAGCTCACAATCAGGGATGTCGTGAAAACTTACAAAAAGAAAAAAAAAAACGGGCCGCGCCCTAAGTCCCGCAAAGAGCTGTAAGCTTGGAAAAAAACAGCCTTCGGAGCTGGTGGGGATGCATGAATCCTGAGCACCCTAGAAGTTTGAGAGCCCGATGTTATTGTTGCAGTCGAGTGAGGGGGAGTTTTATAGGTCCTCGGTAGCCCGACGGGACTGATTTCCCCGGCTAATGAACGTTAGATAAGACCGTCCTGCTGGAAATCAATGGTCGAGCGGTCCAGATCACGTTGCGCATTTTGGTTTTCCACGTTCAAAAGTGGAATGGGTACGGATTTCTCGCTCGAATCAGTTTATCAGGATGGAATGAGTTCTCTGGGAGACCTTCAAAAGATTTGACCCCCCGGGGGGGGGGGGATATATTATACTCATCAGGTCCACAACATGAACAATGAGTTTACGGAAAGCATACATGTAGTACTGTACAGGTGGTTATCCTTACAGACACCTACAAGATGCCAGCCGAACACAAACCGATCCCAGGGGTTAGATCACGCAAGACGCTGACTGAGTGTGAACTGGCTGGCTGTATCGCAGGACCTCCAGTTGGAACCTCGTGGGACCTGACCCCCAGCTGAAAAGACTGGGGTACGGGAAGAGTTCTCTCCTCCCAGGTAAAAATCCCCGGAGACCACCAGTACACACAAAGCTGTCACATGTCGTCCCTTTGCACGGCAAATGCGTTTTACGTGCGATGCACGGGTGTCACCATGCAAGCATGGAAGTACCAGCGGAAATGTTACATGCAAGCACATAAACTCCCGACACGTCTTACGCCACTTTCGCGAGGAGAGGCGTGAGCTCTCCTCATGGACATCAACCCCAAATAGCGTGTTCGACTTCCGGGGAAGGTCCACAACTAAAAGGGAGGAGAAATGTAGGATGGTCTTTGCTCGCAACTTGCTCGTATACGTGAGCGACATGCCTACATCACGCACAAGCCTTATCTGACTCAAGTTCGAATCAAATCGGCTTTGGATGGCTTCGCGGACCTTGATGCTTCCACTCTTGAACACCGTCGACATCCAGTGCTTGTTCCGTTACGTCCACTTATAGCGGATGTGATCGCACTCCCCGCGTCGGGTGGGTACCAGGCACCCGTCCTTCTTGGTATTTGTATTTGTGCACGCGAATATTGCTTGCTTGTTTTTCATTCCATAATCTTGTTTAGTAGATAGTGAATTCTGAATCTACTACATTTTTTTTTGCTACGAAATCCGGATGCAAGCCAAATCCAATAACATTTTCACACCTGCTTGGATGGCACCCTGCCAGGTTGGGCAGGCAGCTGGCCGCCCGACCTGGCCCCAGCATGGAGCCATACGTCATTGAACCTGGCATATATATGGCGGGCACCTGGCAGCCAGGTTGCAGTGCCATGTAGCGCACATCTTGCGCGCACCTGTCGGCCACGTGTCGGCCATTTGGCGGTGTAATCATAAAAAATTGAATTCAGAATCGACAGAGTGGGTCTGGGTTATGTGGGCTACATAGGTATTTAATATCTTTTGAAAACACCATTCTTGAAATCGAGGGGTAACAGAATGCAAAGCGGTCATACCGCAAGAACCAACATCCAGAAAAAAGTTTTTTCGCCGGATACGAGGTGCCCAGACAGCTATGTAGATATACATGTTTGATATCCTTTTTTTTTTTTCGCCCACCTCCCTCTACGAAGTGAAATAAGTTATTGATTTCGGGATCAGGACATGCAGTGCTCATCGAAACTTCTTTCAAATTTCTCTATATTTTCAAATCCCCCTCTTACGATCATCACCTCGATTCTGTGCCCTATAATTCCCAGAGGGTGAGACCTGTCGTGTTCCGCAAGTATTCTGATCCAACCCGTATGGGCCTGACTTGCAGTTGGTTCCAGTGCACATGAAGATAGCATGACATATTTCCGGAGCGCGTTATCTCCTTCATAGTATTGCAGGCACTGGGAGCGTTTATGAAGATCAGGGCCGGTAAACAAGGGAAGTTGCAGCAGGATAGACATACTCAACATTCACTTCTCCTAAAAAAACGGTGTGCCACTCGGTATACCCGCTCTTTGTTGTCTATCTCTGGCTCCGCGATGATAGAATAGGTCCCCGCGAATGTCGTAAAATCGGATCGTTGACTGGATCGCTGGATGTGGAACTTCCGGACGAGATCGGACCCTTATTGGTATTTATCTACGCCTCTCTCGTTGGTGGAAGCCCTGGGCATTTGCTGTGAGGATTTACGGGATATATTATACTCGCGTGGTTCACAAGCTGAACAATGAGTTTATGGAAGACAAACATGTAGGCACTGTATGGGTGGTTATCCTTACAGACACTTACAAGATGTCAACCGAGCACAACACCATTCCAGGGGGTCGATTCACACAAGACACTGGCAATCCGTGAACTGGCCGGCCCTTGAATAGGCAGGACCACTGGTTAAAACCCTGTGGGACCTGACCACCAGTTGATTAGCTGGTGTGTGGGAGGAATTCTCTCCTCCCAGGTATAAATCCCCAGTGTCCACCAGCTCACAGAAGGCTGTCGTATGTCTTTCCATTTGCAGATGCATGTGTACCATCTGCTTCCGAAGACACAGACCCAAGGACTTTTGGGATAAGTCGTTCATCAAGAATCGACGCAAAAGCGGAATGGCAAACAGCCCTCTACATGTCCATGTGTGTGTGCCCGGGAGGTGGCTGTCGGAGAGGCGTTGAGCTTTGGGCAATTTAATATTATTTAAATCAAGCTGTCGGCCGATACCGGGATTCGGAAATTCAAGGAACATGAGTAGTTTGATGCCCCCGGCACGTGCTACTTTGGGGCGACATTTTTGGTACTCTAAGCACGAAACAGAACAAGTTCTGTTTGTGAATCTGTCAAGCTGGAACCACATTAACAGGGTCTCGACGCCCCAGAAAGGCGTTGAGTGGAGATTTGGGATGAGAAACGGATGTTTTCAGAGGTCGGGAGGGGTCGGCATGATGTGCCGACGTCCAAGCCTGCCGACGGGGGTCGGCCATTAGTCTCTTATAAACAGACACTACAACAAATCTTACTCGTATCTCATATGTTGTAGTCTGTCAATTCCTTGATCCGAGTGATTGGTGGTCGACCTTATTACGTAAAGTGCGGAGCTTGAAAAATTTTCGCGTCATGTCACACACCGTTACATTGAGCTTCGACGCGTCTTACTCGCTTCCCATAGCCTCAGTTGTCACAAAACACGCGTAGAACCCATCCAGGTACCATTGTAGCTCTGCATGGAAGAAGATCCTGCCCAAAATCCACCGCCTGTGGCGAAAGTGCGGTCTTACAAACGCTTGGTGCCGCTGCAGCCGCTCACCATTCCTACCCTCCCTCCGCTGGCGTCTACCTCCTCTCCCACCTCTGTGGCACCAAGTCCTATTACCCCGGTATCGTCGACCTCAGCTCAGACCCCTCTGCGGGCGAAGAGACGCTCGAAATGGGAGAAAGTCGATGATATCTTGTCGACCTACGGATTTCACAATCTTGGCGACTTTCTGGCTACCCTTTTCTACCATCATGCCCGCGGAGAGGAAGACCCTCGTACGCCCCGACATGCAGCTGCAGTGACGGCCTTTCTCCAAGGGGCTTCTACATTCAAAATGGCCAATTTGATTGAGTTAATCTACGATCACCCACAAAGTCGGCCCAGGAAAAAGTTCCCTGATCAGGTTTCTGCGGCGTTCTCCCCTCGAAAGTCGCTTGACACCATGCGTTTCGCTCGACCCTGTTTATCTGCGTGGGCTGCGAGAACTGTCGGTGATGAAGTGTACCGTCGGATTGGCCGGCTTGCCAAAAAAAGCGACGATCCGGAAAGCCGTACGCACGTCCGTGCCGCGACAAACGGACGGACCCCGGATGCTAATGTCGCAACGTGGGACCATATGGAGTTTACGATCCAGCGCCTTGCTGATCAGTATCGCGAGGCCGATGAATTTGTTTGGTATCTAACCGAGTGCTTCTGCGCGCCGCGAGTAAAAGGCAAAGTGGTGGTCCGGAAGCGACGCCCCCATCCTGTCGTATGTCCTTTCTCCTCTCGTTTCTGGCCTCGGAATCTGCTGGTTGATCAGTTGAGCTAGATTCAAGTAGGCGCCATCAGTTCCTTTATCATAAGCCGCAACTCGTACGCCAGCGGAGACCTTGCGCTGCCTCTAGGCATCTGGCACTTCGCATGTAAATCACATGTCGACGTCAAGCGGGTTTATTGTCGGTTCGGCTCAATTGTCAGTGACAGTACTGCTCGCAAGGCTCTAAATTCGATGTCGGCGGCAAGCCTCGAGACCCTGCAGGCCAGCGTCAGGGATGCGACTGCACGGGGAGAATCCGAATGGGGGAAGATTCTTGACAATGTCCAGCAGTATTCCACGGTGTACGAGCATGGTTTGGGCCGCGAAAACCAGCTCAAAGTTGGTACCGCATGCACAGCCTTTCGCTTCCAGGACTGCAAGCCCGGCGCATTCGATGCTAATGACCATATCGCTCGCAGTATTAAACAAGAACGCCAATCGATGACCACGGAAAATGTTTTTGCCAGCATTGACTGGTCTCACAACTCGAGCGTCACTGAACTTCATTTGGTCCGCGTGCTTGCTGAATTCACTCCCCATCTCAACCCCCTCACAAAAGAAATCTCCGCTCGCTTTCGTGAAGCCCCGATTGTCAAGCACCGCCTCCGTGCGAACCGCAAGACACCGGTCCAGCCCTTGGCAACCAACACCGAGCGAGAGGTCGAGACGCAGGGAATGGCGCGCGCGCTTGTAGACTTCGACGGACAAATGGGCGTAGAGCCGGAGAAGTCCGATAATCTCTTGTCCTGGGCTCGAGGTGATGGCGCATCACATACTACCATGCAGCGCTTGAAGAAATATCTGGCAGTGACACCAGATATCTACAAATCCTTCAACGTCATCAGCACGCCGGAAACCTGGCATACAAAAGCGACGGATCTAAATGCATGCGCCTCTAATCACTACGGACCGGCCGCATCGAAGGATCCATCGAGTCTCTCACGGAGCTCGAACGCCGCTAACATGAAGCGCCCCACGGACCTCGAAAAATGCGATTTCTATCCGACAAGTCGAAGCATGACCTTGATTTGGGAGGCCCGAGCTCTAGATTGTTGGCGGTACACTCTATTCCACACTCTTCATATTTCCTTGCTTATCGACGTTAAGCCACATCCTGGGCATCGACTCTGATATTCACGCTCATTTCGAAGAACTTGCCGCGCACGATGCCCCACCATCTGTAGACGATCTTTTGGAGCAGGCCAGTATTTTGCGGGAGCGATATGCTTCCCAGAGTGCGTACGATCAATCGCTATCCAAAGAGGAGTACGACGACGCGAGCCCGCGGGGAAAAGTTCCCAGGGGATCCCCGTGGACTGCGCGTTGTGCGCGGGAAGGAGAGCCAACCGCTCAGCCCGAGATCGATACGGATATGCCAGGTCTAGCAGACATTCCTGACGACTCAGCCGAACTTCCCGACG
Organism: Mycena galericulata; assembly: GCA_029289565.1. Classification (NCBI taxonomy): domain Eukaryota; kingdom Fungi; phylum Basidiomycota; class Agaricomycetes; order Agaricales; family Mycenaceae; genus Mycena; species Mycena galericulata. The sequence goes on from JARKIA010000235.1 coordinate 22,260, forward strand.
TCGATTTGGATGCACCTCCCTTAGAAATTCCTGCAGAAGAGCTACCAAAGGCCAAAGCAGGGACAGACGGGCCGAAGATACACACCGAGGAGGCGGGATTCGATGGCGATAGAGTCTTTTCCAACGCGATATTATTCCTGATGGAGTTCGGATGGTGGATCGAATTGAACTACGCGATTCCCGAGGGAGATGTTGGCAGAGTTATGGAAATATTAAAGGTATATTCCGTCTCAATTACACCGTCATAGATTAAATTACGCGCAGATATTCATCTTCACGTTCGGTGGAACATCAAACCAGAACTACATGGGGTATATGCTCGATCTTTACGCTCTCCTCGAGTTCGAATGTTCCCCTGAACTGAAGGAAGCGCTACTCAACAACTGGTTGATTAATCTCTCGGGAGAAATCGGCAAGTGGCTTGAAGGCGACCTGATGCAGGAACATTACATCAAATGGCTGGAGGACATGGTGAGCCGGCGCGGCGGTGACTTTGACGACAAATTCTACCGCCAGACCATCTCCCCCAACGTCCACAATTTCCTCAAAATCAAGGAGAATATCGAATCTGCGTTCGAGCTCAAGCGTCGTGGAAAGTCGCATACATCGCCTCATCTCCGAGATGAAACCAAAATTCTCCTCCGAATGTACAAGGAGGAGGAGCTCCACTTGTTTCGATCTGGGCGCAGCATGGGACATGCCGCCATAAATCGGTTTGACCGTGGATACCAACGGCTCGAAGGAGGTAAAATGGCAGAATTTCTCGAGCGCAGCGCAGTTTACGCCAACATTTTACACGACATGGAGCTTACTCGGAAGCATCCCGAAGGCGCGCAGGTCACGAATGCGGATCCCGAAAGTCCGCCGTCGTCCGATCGGTCATCATCACCCCAAACGCCCCATTCGGATCGGTCACCATCTTCCACCTCGATACATTCAATTCACTCCAGCGCCTCACGTTCATCTCGCTCGAGTGCCTCTCGTTCCGCTGCAGATTCGGTTCACGCGTGGGACGATGTGGATGACAGTGACGAGCATCTCACGAGCGGTTCTGATTTAGCTGTTACAATTGATAGCGAGACGGGGCGAATGAGCGCAGACTGGTATGAGGAAGAAGAATTCGAGTCAGTTTTGGAGAGGTTGTGCGGGGCAGAGGAGTTGGAGACTTCGGAAGAAGAGGACGAACCGGATAGTAGTGAGGCCGGGTCTGATAGTGAATAAAACACGTACATTCGACAACGCGGAGAAATATAGCTGCGGGAAAGCGATAAGAAAAACAGGATTTGGGGCGGTGCTGATTTGCGTTCTTTTTGCGCTCCGCAAGCCGAACCGTGTTACCAAACGAAATAAGTTCTGCCTCCACCAGTTCCCGCTCCTTCTTCGTTAGTTTAAGCTTTTTCTGTGCGGAGGATAGCTTGGGGGACTTATCAGAGACCAACGGGACGAATGGCGGCAGAGTAAGACCAGGGGGTAGTGGAGAGGCAGAAAAAGTAAGCTTTGTTTTGCTGCGCTCGGCGCATAAGGAGCAAGGAAGGCGCCGTTTTGCAGCGATGCAGTCTAAAGTCGTGATCTCGAGGGGCGGATTTTGGTATATGCGGTTCATCGCAACTATATAGCATCGCTTTTCCACCAGGACAAGCGCCTTCGCATGGTCCATCGGCTTGGCTTTCTTCTTTCGTTTCGGTTTTCCGGTCTTGGGGTTAATCTGAGGTTCAATTGGGGTAGTGACCGGGCCTAGCAAACAGAATTAAATTTGTATAGGAAGTTCAATCAATGAAACGCACCCGCAATTTGTTTCAGTGCGTCAGCAAGTACACTCGGCTGAAAGAAAACAACTCCGCGAGCGGCGGTGTCTGGATTCCTCCCAACGCGCCCCTTCTCCTGCCAGAGTTGATCCACAGTGTCGGGGAACCCAAGTGATAAACTATCCAGAAGCGTCTTAACGTTCAAGCCGTTTGCAAATGCGATCGTAGCGATGACAACCTGACACCGAGGATCTTCGTCTAACAAGCGGAGAATCTCTTCGTTGTCTTCAAAAGGCCGTAATGAATGATACATCTGGATGCGCCGCAGACGATCTAATCCGGGCGGAAGAGCGTTCCAGAGATAGGAGAATACACGGAACACGTCGTCAATCCTTCGACAATGAATGACAGCTTTCCGACCCGAGTTGAGAAATGGAAGGAGGCAGGGGAATTGTGTGCCTCGTAAGCCATGTTCGAGCGGTTGCATGATGAATTGAGTATTCGGGCGTTCATTAGGCATTCGGAGGACATGGAAGTCATTACCAGACATGCCGAGGCTTCTGCAAACATTGTCGGAGGGAGCACCGGGCTGAAGCGTGGCAGAGAGGGCCATTATCGAGGCGGTAGAGGGTAGTCGTCCGCGAAAGAAGGCGCCGATGTGCTTGAAGGGCGGACGGAACTCGGCGCCCCATTCGTTGATCAGGTGGGCCTCGTCTGTGCAGCCGTACACAATGTTGGTGCGGAAAGTGTTGGACGCCGTAATTCGTCGCCAAGCTTTGTCACGGAGGTGCTCCGGATCGACGCAAACTACATTCCACGTCTTGCACTCTTGTATTTCAAGTACAAGATTGTGCCCGGCTTTGCGCGCATCCGTCACCGTTTCCTGGCAGTACGCAAACGCCGGGACACGCAACTTCTTGAGCTCCAGAACCTGTCAAAGTTATGATATGTACTTCAAAGCAGTCAAAATCGTACGATATTTGCGGCAAGGCCTTTTGTCGGCGTTACGACAATCCCCATCGGAAGCGCATAAATCCCTAGCAGCTTCGATTAATCAGGGAGCCCATAGACCGGAATCATGGATTCAGATTAATCAAGGCTTCTTTATGAGGGAAGGCCCCCTGGGGGCGAAAGCTCAGAGATGCAATTAATCTGTGTTTAAACTAATCGCTGTTTAAACGGGGTACGATCTCGGCACTGCGTCAAGGAAGGATTAAACTGGATTGTTTAAACCGGATTAACCAACCAATATTCACAGCACAAAAAGTGAGCACTCCGAGGTTCGATCTCGGGACTGAACACTCAACAAGGCCAAGCAATTCCGCAAGCAACATATACCACTCAGCAAATCAGACCATAAGAGATCACTGAATAATTCATGTCCAGTAGCCCCCGTTGTGCCACCACTCTCCAACCAAAAGATGAATTGAGGACACAAACATATTGTGTTTAATTGCTCATGATCAATTGAAGCTAGAACCCCAGATACATCATTGAATTGGATTGCGCAAACCTCCCCCCCCATTGGCATGACCATGTGAACAAAACCCAACAAAAAAAGATTCCTCAAGTTGAACTTCAAAGTTGATTCGTGCTTCACTGCCACATGTTCATTCTTTGCTGTAAATAAAATCCATCCATATGCTTAGAAAGGGTGTTCTGAAGCTCAGCAAATAGGAGATTTGCTGGGAAGAATGTCAGCTTCCTTCATTCATTGGAGAAGATGATAATAGGCTAACCACTGCTGGCCAAAAATAATGTGGAGTATTGGCACAGTCTACTTAGATGGGCTGGTGATGTGGGGTAAGTATGTCTATATAATTGCACAGAGGTTGTAGTGGCTCAAGGTAAAAGTAGTTATTGCCATAGTACGAAATCCAGCGGTTTAAATACTACGAGGCACATAGCCATGGGCAAGTCATATCAAGTCATAATAAATGTTCTACACTGTTATACAATGTACTATCATGACCCATATTGTTCTATGGGACACATGTTGACTCTGGTGAAGTCCCCAAGATGCCTGAAGGCAGTTCGTCCAAAATGGAGCAACCTCCCGCTTGGCAAGGTGAACATGAGGAAGAGGACAACAACCCAGCCTCGGATGAAGCAGATGAGGTAAACAATTTACATTGATTCATGTACTCATGTTTCACGATTTATTCAAGGGTCAATCAGGTCACTCTTTTCTACAAACCTCAAGTCCTCCACCAACTTTATTAATGGACTCAACATCACTGGCCACATTTTGGTGAGGCCTGGGGAAAGGATATCATTCTTGCCATATTCAACCCCTAGACTAGGAAGACTGTGTCAGTGGGCATAATTCACCAGTACCATGATATACTTGCTGACCTGCTGACCTGGATTTACTTAGCCTTCCGGGTTGATTTTCATCTTGAAGCTGACTGCTTCTGGATGCCAACTGCATGATATAAACAAATCATGTCACAAGCATCAGTCCCCAGAACCAAAATTAAGGCACTCACCATCCTCAATGAATTCAACGCCGATGGCCCGAGGTCCAGACACAAAATTTCCCTTTATCTATCCCGAGTGTCTTCATCAATTGCAATGTTATGACCACATTTTGTCTCAGGCAACTCACTTGGTCCTTTCTTACAGCCTATCTTGCACTGCAGTAGCACCAGACTCTTCTGAAAGAGCTTTATTTGATTTACAGTTAGTAATTATGGCAAAGTGTAAACCTCCTGCACACCTCTTCACTCATTGACTCGGCTTTCCTGTGAGATATTTTCTTCTTGCTTCCTTCCTCTACCTTGTACTGCACTGCACAAACTCTCAAATATATGCAACATTCTTGTTTCTCCTTGTGTAAGCTTTCTTCTGCAAGTGTTGCTTCCCTGGGTCCCAAGGTGCATTTTCACCATGGCCCAGTATACATTCAAGAGCCTGGTGTGACACCTAAGGCACTAAGCTCAAAGCTTGCAACAACAGCAATATTGATCAGGCTCGTGTAGCAAAGAGCTTACCCTCCTTGGATGGTGGCAATGAGGAGGACCCTGAGACCAACCTCTGAGTGTACCACTGGTAATGCTGTTTCTGCTGTACTGATCATTGTGGGCTCAAAACTGGGTGTATCATCTTGGAAACTGGACAGTTGGCACTGCACAGGAATTTGCATCTCCTCTCATGCCTCGTTTATTTTTATTCAACCTGTATAATATGTAGTTATAGTGTAAGGCCATCAAAAAATTGACGGGGAAGTAGTAAGACAAATTTATGTAGTACTTCATGATATACACTTCATTCTCATCCCGTTGTGCTTTCAGGTTCTACTCAGTGCTGAGTTCTGCCAAGCCCCTGTTGGAGGTCTCGGGTTAAGTCCCAGCCAGCGAAAGCTCCCGAATTCTCTTCCCATTTGCGAGTCCTACTAAGTTCCCGTGGGTCAGGGTGCTTCCGAGTTCCACCTAGTGTGCCGAGTCCTGCCGGGCCTCCATGTAGGAGGTCTCGGGCTAAGTAACGGCTGGTGCAAGCTCCCACATTCTCCCTCCATTTTCAAGTCCTGCTAAGTTCCCGTGGGCCAGGTAGGTAGGTAGGTATATTCCGACGCGGTCCAGTTAAGAAACAACCAGGGCCCATACTACATACATCACGTCAGGTGTATGCTACGGATGCTATCAATCTTCAGCCATTTGAACACCTGAGTAACCCTCTGTCCGCCTCCAACATCGAGTACAAAAAAAAACAAAAAATACTGGTGTTGGGATCTTAAGGCATAGAAAAGTCCCCAGGGTCGTATAGCATCCGAAATCAAGCACAAAGGAATCCACAATGTCATTCAAGAGTATGGTACAAATATTCCGCAGGTTTGAAAACCTGACACTTTGTGAACTCCTCTAGTACCTCATATGTGTACTTTGCCAGTCGCTGAATTACATCAAAGCTGCGGCATTGCACCAGTGCTTGGAGAAAGTCGTCGATCGAGTTCCACGTGCGAGGAAATGCGGCATGAGTTTGTAAACATCAACCAGAAATCTCCTCTCAATGCAACGAGGGAGGGCTCTGCCATGCATCCCAACAATGCATGGCCCTTGCTCTCGACTACCGACCGGCAAAAGTGGCAAAATCTCCACTCACGAGGACACGACTTGTGGTGATGCTCCTTGTAGCGTAACAGCTCGATCCCGAGTCTGTGTGCAGATAAATATAGCCGGGTAAGCGCCTTACAATGGGCAGGTACAGGAACACGGAGGTATTGGTGCAACCTGATCGGCATATGGACAAATTTCCCAATTTCAGGTCTCCAGATGCTTGGTTGATTTTTTTCTCAGTTGATCTGAGCATCTGCATCAGCATGAAACTATTCTATTATACTAATCATGTACTTCCAATGACTCGGAAGTCATTTTGAATCTTTGAAAATCAGTTTTTAAACTTATTTTTCTGGATTGGGAATTCTATCAATGTGGCGGAATCTTCTGTACCACCTCAAGAAACCATATCCAAAGCCAATTGTGGACCACCAGATGCTTCCACTCATTGATCTGGTTCCCTAAAATCCAAATTTGAACTCACAATTTGAGCACACAGGTTAGCTGGAGAGACCTGAACCCAAGCCCAGGAACTCCACCCTGAGCCCGCTAGTGGTCAGCCTCCCAGCTTCTTATACTTCTCATTGCAATTGTTTCAGTTGGCCTGGTGACAGTTTTTTTTTCAGAGAGACAACCTTAGTTTGATATTCAAATATCTCAAACACTGAACTACTAAACCAGAAGTTCAGATTCAAAGTTCAAAGTAGTGCTGCCGCGGCTCGGCTCGGCTCGGCTAGCCGTTAAAGCCGAGCCGAAAATAAGCTGAGCCTAGCCAGCCGTTCACACGGCGGCTTCGTCAGCTCAGCTACGGCTCAAGCCGGCTCCAGCATCGGCTGAGCCGCGGCTCCAATCAGCTTCCAATTGATTTGATAAATACACTCCTCTGTCGTTCTCGCCCTGCTCCTCCTTGCTCCCGCCCCCGACGCCTTCATATCGATTGTTCAAACCTCTGTATGCCATCAGCAAGTCTTCTCCTACTATTTTACCTCCAAGCCATCGACATATGACCTCAAACCATACCCGAATTGGTACTGCTATGCCAGTTGCTACATCCGCCCTTCGCGCCGCATGGTGACAACGCCGAGCCGGATGTTTTTCCCTTAGAGCCCAGAGGATGAGGAGATGTCCTGGAAGGTATCGTTCGAACCATCTACCTATCGATGAATGCCTTTCAGGGATTTTTAGACTGGGGGAACATTTTTCGTCGTCGTTGACGAACCTTGACATGTACTGACGGGATTTGGAGCTTCCATGTCCTCCTCAGTACATCTCATCGACCCGGCGCGATCAAACTGTCTCTGGTACAGTCTGGCCCTCTCCGCGCCTGCGCGTTAGAGGTATGCCTCGTACTACCATTGCATAGCCTACTGATTATGCCTGTAGATTGACTCACCTACCAATCCACGTCGTCAACGGGCCCTCTGCATCACAGGTGCATGTCGTGTAAACAGGCAGGCGACCCGTGATGAGCGTCGTCACTCTTCCCTGCCCCAGCGCCGCCGCAGACACCGCCAAGACCTCACTACCCCATCTCAGGAAGTGGCGCAGCCGACCGCGGAGCGAGGCACGAGTGGCGGCGCAACGTCGAGCAGGCCCCCGACGCCTGCTGCGGAGGTTGTGTCTATCGACGGGCCACTGACGCACCTGCAGGCTGTGCATGTCGCGGATGGTACGACACTCACACCGCCCACCGCGCAACAGGTTAAACAGCGTCGCTCACGAAATACACCATACCTAAACGGCTTCGACGGCGAACGACAACACTCCCTGCACTTCAGGAATGCTTCAACTATCGCCTTTTATCACTACGATATCGATTCCACCCGCCAATTGCTGTCTGGACTTCTGGGACGAGCCTCGCTGGCGAACAAAGGTCTACTATACGCTTTCACCCCGTGTCTACACAACATAGCATGGGCTTCCACTCCTTACAACAACGACATCGAAATCACAAACCTTAGCATCGCACCTCCGAGGCTATTTCGACGACCCTGCAGCACACCGACCACGGGCGAGTCTTGCTCCCCAGCGGTGCGCAGGCTGTGCAGTACTCAATCAGGGTTTAAAGCCGACATTCCGACACATCGCGGGACAAAAGTCCTCAATCTGGCTTTCAAGAGTCTCTCGACGGTGAGCGACACGATATTTCGCGAACGAGAGAGCACCTTGGAGCGTTTTGGGCGATAAAATCCCACAAGTCTGCGCCTCAACCTTGAAGCAAGTGTTTCACCTGAACACGAGGCTGATGGGGGGAAAGGTATAAAAGAGGACGATTTAGCGTACTTAACCACCACCTACTACCTGGTCACCGATCACATACTTGGGGTTAGATCCCTCCCACTTGTACCCAGTGTTCTTACACCCCACAATTCGAGAATTGATCACACCCTTTCGCCACCTTTGTCTTAGGACACTACTCTCGTTCCCCTCTTGCAGCTTAAGTCACCTAGGCTCGCGCTCACATACCTCGCCCACGAACTTCGCACACCTTCCTGCATCGACCAGCAGCGGGAACGACACTTCGAGGATATCCACAACACATCGCCCACGACCGAACTATTGGAACCCCTTACACCTTGAGCAGTTCGCCACCGAAGCTCTATCGACATTGAGTTCGCCAACGAATCAACCACTTGGAAGGATTCGACGACTCCGTCACGTGACCATTGATTGTAGGAGGAAGGCGCGAAGTAGGAGGCTTTGGAGATAGTTTGAAGAGACGAGTTCACAAACTTCGTTCGCCGGCGAGGAGGTATATTTCGCAGTTCCCCCATTTCTGCTAATACACACAGGACCCTACGGACGTGCCGCACCACCTCTGCATCGACAAACGTCCCCCTGCTCGGAATCTCACAACAAACCCCCTAGAGGCCGGACAAGCCTACCTCCTGAGCACCATCCCGTTCACGTCGTAGCATCGCGGTCCTTATCACAACGGGCACGCAGAGCAGTATGGGCGCGGGTACGAGGTTGATGAGTGCAGTGTGCCGGGCAGCTGGGAGTGATGCGCATCCCCGCCACGTGCACGGTGTCTTGTACAGCTGCGGGCATGTCAAGAGGTGCGCCGGGGCGGTGGTCAATACACCTGTATCATACCGTGTATACCGGACCCGCGTATGGGATACCTACTTCACTGGCTGTTTTCATTGTCGCGCTGGGCCTTGTCTACAGAGAATCAATACAGTGGGTATGCTTTTTACCTATACTTTGATTATATTTTTGTACAGTATTCACAGCGCGGTCTACTGGTGCACGGCCATCTTGAAGTGAGGAAACCCTCATGGACAGCTTCTGCACCAACAGTGGACCATCCGATGCGGAGCGCTTCTCAAGCACGCCCTGTTCGAGCCGTGTCGCTGAGCCTGAGTAGTCATTTAGCATATTCTCCCATCCTACACCGCTTCCACGGGCATTATAAATGGGCTGAACTGCAGTTTCTCCTCGGTCAATGCTTATAGAAACTCCGCTGCACGTAGGAAGGGAAGAAAAAGCGAACAGGAAAATAAAAGCTTGAAGCCGCGGCTTGAGCCACGGCTAAGCCGAAGCCGTCGAAGCCAGCCATTTTTAAACGGCTCGGCTCGGCTTTCCGACTGATGGCTCCGAAGCCATCAAAAGCTGAGCCGAGCTAGCCGTAGCCGAGCCGCGGCAGCACTAGTTCAAAGAATGGCTGATTCTGAGCCCAAGTTCAAGTTTGGTGTTTGAAGAAAATAGTCGCGAACCTGAACCAAACTTTCCCATCACTGATTAATCCAGATGTATGCGGGTTGTCTCAGAACCAAAGTCTACATTGGCAAGCCGGAATAGACAATAGACATGAATGTGGCTACAGATAGACAGTTTGACCAGCTACCTACAGTGATTTCTTGGTGTAGTTGGTTAACTCATAGATTGTCTTATCACATCACTGTCTCCAGGTGTGCATGTGTTCAAACCTGGGTTTGGGTTTTCTTTTGCTCATTACGACCTGCTTGCCATGATTAAACAGGATTAATCCTCCCGATTTACCCGGTTTAATCTCCGTTTAAACACATCTGTTAATCTACCCTCATGTTACTCTTTATTTGTTGATTAATCCAGCACCCTGTCTCAGTCCCCAGGACTATTGTCCCATCCTGATTAAACAGAATCCTTGATTCCGGTCTATGGGCCATGGGTTTAATCGAAGCTCCCGGGGTTACTGGAAGCGCGCGCACAGGAAGGTCCAGATACAGTTGAGGATTACGCGCCATCTCACGGAGAACAATAATAGGCACAGCAAACATTGCAGATTTTCCTCCTCCAGTCGCCATACAGCATAGAATGTCTTCTCCATCCAGAACGCGTACGACAATCGTGTGCTGGGCGGGATACAGACCGTCGGGCCACTCGGGAATCTCTTTCTTGACAATTCAGGTAACAGTATCCTGACCTTGAGGGTCTCTCCAGCGAAGCTGAGGCGCCATAAGAATGCTGAGCGGCCAGTCGGCGTCGGGGGAGTAGAGGAAGGCGGAATGATGCCTCCGGATTGCCGTGGGAATCAAATTCAAACTCAGCACTTTACGTAATAAGGTCGACCACCATACATCCGGCGCGCGGTAAACTACAGACTAGTCGGCCATAGCTGTCGGCTCTCCAAGCGCCATTCGAACCCAGGTACACTAACACATATCTTGTCGTGGTCTTCGACTAATCTCTCTGTAGCAGCCAGCGACGTTCCAGCCAACACCCTTCCAATGCGGCATACAACTTTTGGCGCCCGCGATCAACGACGCTGTCGGGTCTTCCGCTCACCCGCTCACCCGCCCTCGAGTTTTTCTGGGTTAAATCTTCTGCAAATTGGCGACAGGCGGCCGTAGACGCATCTGCCGCATCTCAGGACCTCCCAAAAATTGTGGAATTTGTGCCGTCTTCGGGTTTGAGAATCGGGTTCAAGTGGCAAGAAATGGGATAATCCAATCTACCCTTCCTTGTCGTTTCCCCGGTCTCTAAGGATGACCTTTACTGTAAAAGGCCATAATCCGCACCGCACAGATACTTGGTTACAAATAATAATGTCCCACTATGTAGATTGCCAGAGTCATAACACCAAAGGCACCCACTATTAGCACTACCCCCAAAGCTCGCAACGTGTACCGATTGCTCTTATCGTCAAGCTCGATATTGATGGTGCCGTTTGACTCCACGACCATCTGCCCGGCGCCCTGCTGTTTCTCTGGGTCTCCAACGGGGAACGGCAACTCCAGACTCCTTCTGAAGCAGGGATTTGTAGTATGCTGGGGTCCAGGGAATATATGCTGTAGGCTGGATATGGGTGTGGTCCATTGGAGGAGAACAGTGGAACGCACAAGCTTCGCGATGGGCCCGCTCCTCGACGCGAGTAGGTATGCATTCACGTAAAGCAACTGGGTTCTTGTTGCAGCATCATTCAAGTCATTGATGCGGTCGCCGCTGTCCGGCCAGAATAAGCAGGTGATCTTTCCGTCGACATCTTGGAGGAAAATGTAGGGGGGCTCAGCATCCATTGCCATGTTTGCGGGACGAGTGGAAAATTCTCTAGGCCCCGGAGTCTAGGGCATTATAAGCAAATAAATAGCTGTTGACACTGCCCACATTTTTACAGCGTTTTTTCTGGCACATGCCAACTTGGGAATCCTTGGGAATGGAATCGACGAGGCTGTGACAAGCTGTGCCATCTACGCGCTCTACTCAAGTCTCACCAATTTCCGACAAACTCGATGGTATGCACTCATGAAACCATTTCTCTCAGCTGAGGTGATATCCAGAAGAATTTCAAGCAACTGTCTCTTCCAATTTCATTTCTTCCCCCTTGCTTAAAGGTTCCTCCAGTGGATTGACGTTCCGCACCGCCACATCGCTAGTAGTATGGAAACCCGGAGCACCACGCTTTGAAACAGGGTTTCCATACTAGTAGAGAGTCCTTGACTCCTTTTGATCGTCTTTTACCTGTAATCGCCGGCAGGGTGACCGTCACATCCCGGATGTGTGTTAAAGAGCCATTGTCAGGGCAGCTTCGCTTCTGAAGCAGTCGTCCGCGGCAACCCCACCGTTCCGAGGGTGACGGCAAATCGGTCGCGGACCGTTTTCCCCTCGGCAATCTGAGGCCATGTCCGGCGAAATAAAGCCTTCGGAATGACCGATTTTTGAGAGCATTTGGGAATTGAGAGAACCAGCGTAATCGAGACACGGCGGCAACGGCGGCACCCTTGATTATTTAGCGGACTTTAAATGTGGCAGTGCCACCATCAAAGCTAGGCACTTAGACACGGTGCAGGCAAATAAACTTACTTCCTTTCACGAAAATGGCAGTTTTCACAGCGCTGCAGAAGGACCCGGTCCTCAAGACACTCGTTCTACCTCAGATATTGCAGTTCCTAAGACTTTCCTCCTACCTAAAAAATGACATCATGCTTTATCAACCCTCCCGTGTATCGACCGAATCTGCGCTGATCTGCGCCTGTGCTGCCGCCTTCTATTGCTGAGTTTCTCTCTGATACTACCAAGATCCCGCTGGAGCACATAGATAGCTGCTGAGAAGCACTGAAGGACGATGCCTGGGGGTATCCTTCGACGGAAACCATAACACAAGAAGATGAGCAGGCCTTGGACCTTTTACTTCATTATTCTCTCGCTCTCTCATGAGTCGACGGGAGTGATGGAGTTACGCCCCATAACAGACCTACCACATATGGTTTCTATCTTTCTTCTTTCTTCTTTTGATATGTCCGGTACTCATATACTACTATCAGGGACTTAGTAGTTGACCACTTGCTAAATATAAGACTGTGGGCAACAGGTTAGGTAAAGCCATGCTTGGGGGAGGGAATGGGATGTCTGACGATGGTTCATGCCAAATTAGGAGGCAAAGTGATGGGTGAATCAAAAGTTGTGACATGTTTACCTGTCGGCCGAAGCCCGGAAACGTCAAATCCTTAACTCCGAGCGTCCATCAATCACTGACCACACTTGTTTCTCGACTAAATCTTAGTCAATCCACGACTTTGGGGGCTAATTCTGAAGCCCTGGTTCTTGTAATCAAAGCAGGCTACCCTAGGCACGTCTTCACCTCCGCTACAGCTGGGGCATCAGTATTTCACCCCCGATTGCCCTAGATTTTTGATATGGTGGACTTCCATGTGTATTCTAGTTCCTGGAATACAGGAATAGTAAATATCATGTCAAGTTCCCATGTTGAATAGCAGACTGATCAAGCGATCAAATCTGCCCAATATTTCCTGACCACTAGATTGAAACCTGGCATCATATTTACTATTCCGGTATTTCAAGAACTAGAATATACATGGAAGTCCACCATATCAAAAATCTAGGGCAATTGATGGTGAAATACTGATGCCCCAGCTGTCCTGCCTGGAAATGTCCCAAAATATGCTTACCTGAGACCCCGATGCCAAATAAAAATATGAGAACACAGAAAACTGCGTATTTTGATTGTGAATCTATTGAGCCTATTTAGAAGGTAATCAGGCCAGAACTGGGGGTGCTACGAGTGTCCTCGTCAAAACGATCGAAAACGAGAAAAAAACGTCTGCGCCCTAAGTTCCGCAAAGAGCTGTAAATTGCATTTGGGTGCACAGCCTGAAACTAGGCACACCAAGCCACCATTAAATTACATTTGTTTGCAATGGGCCATGTTTACCCCCTTCGATGCAAATCAAGGCTAGTCCTCACGATTACCGAGTCGCGGGCGACGCTGTTGATCTTCTCCAATTCGCCGCACATTTCCCAATTTATCTGTTGTGCATGCTCGACGAAGTGCTCCGCAAAATGGCGGTTCTGGAACAGTGTTCCGGGTTGAACGACTTGCGTATCATTGCTGAACCTTTAGGTTTGGCTACCCAGGAGAACTTGGGTTTTGGCCAATTTTGCTACATGTATAAACAAAGATTTAGTCATGCAACATTGGTCAGGGGAAAATTAAAATCGTAAGAAAATGGGACAAGACCTGGAAATAAATCAAAATGCAAGGGTATGTTTTTCAACTTCTCACTGGCTTGAATCCTGGTGTGCCTGCCCGTTTCATTCACAGAAGGCCCAGAAATTCTCCAAGTTCAATTTTGGTCATTAGTCATTCCTGCTTTATGATCAGGCTACTATCCGTTAGTTAGTCATTTCTGCTTAATGTTCGCGTGTTCCTTGTACTTGATGCAACCTCAACGCGACGCACGTCTCTGCCAGTGGCAAAAGCATCTTGGATCCCTCCCCAAAATTGATGGGCCTTCATTGGGGCGCAGCCTCCGAGATTTATCTGAGGGTGGGTTGACTTTTCATTTTGGTGCCTCATAACCTTAAAAAACTGCAGGGCTTTCATTACCGGTAGTTCATCACTGCACTGGCAGTTGTTTAACACCAACATTTACAGTACACATGTAGTGGCTCCAGTTACTGATCACTATCATTTGGGCCATGAACTGCATCAGAGTTATGCCAATTGGAGCCTCGTACCAAATTTACTTCCAATGTAGTTGCACCGGTGACCCGGTCAGGATAAAAAAACATGGGGGATCCATAGGCCAGTATTTACTGAAGTCATGGCTCAAGGACCTTCTTGAATGTTTCCTGGAGAAAAAATCCAGAGCTCACAGCTCCCAGATATACCACTATACATTAATTCACAAATAAGCTTAATTATTATTAGCCTGCAGTTTTGAGGGACAAAAGTCAATGTAGATCTAAGTACCCTATGAAATTTGGAGGGCATGCCCTGACATCCTACGCACTGGCAGCAACTTCTCGAGGGCGCGAATGCGAACAGTCACAGACGTGACATTCTCGTGACATCCTATCAAAAACGGGAGCGACTCATTTATTCCGATGCCATGCTATGGCATAAAATATAGGGATGCACACCGTCACCGTATTTACAGGTGTGACGGGGTGCCATCAACGGGTAGCGTCCCGCCCCGGCGGGAGGTTTCTGCTTGTATTTTTACGAGACGGTTACGGCGGGCCCGTCAACCTTGCGCGGGAGCAAGTCTTTTTTAGTATCATCGGCGCTTTATTATTTGAGTGACCGAGTTTTCCTTTGTCACTCCCTCAGGTCCTGCGACGCTTGCTCCCCTCTATCCGCTTCGAACGTCTCAAATTTAATGGTGCCCTCCGTTCTCTCCTTTGAGCGCGAGTCACAGGTTCCGCCTTAGACTGTGGAGAATTTTCGAGGTTGGGGAGCGACAATCTTGACGATATATGATTAGCTCACCACGGATTCTGGACCGAAATTGAAGTATTCTATTCCATGTATTGGCACTATAAGTCCCTGAGATGGATGAATCCCTGTCATTACGTCCACAAGGGATTTATCTGTCACAGACATTGAGCACGATCCCCTTTAACACCCAGTATTTCAGCTCACTGGGGGTCGCGCCTTGACTGAGTGTGGGAACTTGAAAACGAATGAGTCAATGAATGCTACTACTCGTAATCGGTTGTTATACAACTTACGAAGGTTTGTGGGTGTTTCGTGGCAGTTTTTCTCGGCAACAACATATTTCTTGTATGCAGGAAGTAACCCAAATTTTGATATGAGGTCATCACCTCCGCGGACTGTGTGCATTGGACGTGATTGAGTGCCTGTATGATCATCAGTTTTGTGAGTTGGATCGAATTGGATGACGAACGTGCGGGAGTGAGAAAGAGCATGCTCTCCATGTTAGGGAGGACGCATCAGTTGTTATATATACTACATATATATAGAAGATTTTACCCGGAACCCGCATGGCATCCACAATGTTGTTGTCCACAAATCCAAAAAGTGCGCAGGTCCGGTCATCCAGGATTTCATATGTGTACTTCTGTTGGATCCATGCCCTCCACAAACCTTCATAAACTTGGCCACGAATCTAAAAATATTCAATTCTGAGTGTGGCAGTGCAAGTCACCCGCCGTTCAATATCCAAGTGAACGCAAAAATTGCCTCGATTGAAGTCAGCGGGCATCGGGTATCAAACGCTTTCTGTTTTGAACTATTCGGAATCTTGGTTTGCATGGAATGATGAGATTGAATAGCGTTCGGAGGATGCCAAGTGGATGAATAGCCAACAGGATTTGAAGGGATTGAAGCCACGTCGGGTGAGAAGGTAAACGTGGGGGAGACATTTTTTTTTTTTTGGAAAGGAGATGGAGAAAATGCTGGCCATTTATGTAAATGATCCGAACTGGCGTATACTGAACAAAATTCAACAAATCTTGCGTATAAATCCCTCCCACAATCTACGAATATTGCCCACAAGTTCAAGTCATACCACACAACATCTTCAAAATTCAAGACATGGCTCATTCCCGCCGATCAACAGTGTTGTCAGTGACCCCGTCTGACGGGGTCGGTCAAGCAAGACAAGGCACAGGTCGCTAAGTTAACGGTCAGTGATCGACCCTTTGACCATCGTCCGCTTTCCGTTTGGCATTGCGTCATCACGGCATCAAGCCTCTCAGCTACGTTCAGGGAGAGCGCCCACAAGTTCTCGGCAAGCTGGACAACGGTGCCGAAGAGGCGGTCCGTGACAGCGAATGAGCTTGTGGGAAGGCGTCTCCGGGCTGAAGTCAGCGTCAAAGATCTGCGCGGGCCTATCTCAGTTCGGGAAGCGGTGGTTGATTGTTTCGGTGTCTACACGATGGGCGAGGATATTCCATACCTAAGAAATAGGCACACGCCCGCTCACCAAAGTGGCTCTCCAAGCAAGAATTGCAGAAACTGTGGCCACAATCGGGGAGACTGTGGAGGGAGTAAGGGACGCTGAAAAGACGAATGCGTGGAACATACTAAACCGCATTGCTAATAGGGTGAGGAGAAAGGCCAGCCTTACAGCTCTTTGCAGAACTTAGGGCGCGGCCCGTTTTTTTTTTTTTTTTTTGTAAGTTTTCACGAGAACAGAAATTGCAAGCTCAATTCTCAATGGTTTTCTCTGGGAATAGGCTCATTGATTCGCGTTGCAATTCCGCAGGGCCTGGCATATTAGGATTTCTTCTGAGCACCTCAAAATGATTCACTGATTCAATATTCGTTGTTTTCGACTGACTGACAGCACAACATGTCCCATCTATTATACAAAGGACGGGGGTCACGTGAAACTCCAACCAGCCAATCAGAAGACGTCTTTGGCCTCAAGACAAACATGGGACAAACACCGCGCTCTCTTTTGACCCACCTCTCGCGCGCCGCATCCACTCTCGCCGAGTCACGCATCGCGTTCTTGGACTTGTGGACTACCGACTCCTTCATCACCAAAAGCGGAGAGACCTCTCAAGGCCCTCCCAATGCCCTTGCACGGGTTCCGATCCCTTCCGAGGGGTTTCGAGGCCTGTACATTCCTTCCAAGGGTCCCACAAGTATCAAGTGAAATCCATGATGCCATGCGAGGGTTTTCAAGGCTAGATGGGCCTCGCGTGGCCTTGACGTGCCTTGCATGGCCTCGGGAGCCTCGCAAGGTAATTCCACGGCTTCCACTGCATTGGGAGTAACTTGTAGACACTCAGAAATAATGATAAAAAATACAATTAATTTTAAGTACGACAGAAAGTGATCGAACGGTACAAAAATGCGTGTGGGTTGATGCGATACACTGTACAGAACAAAGTCAGCAGTGTGAGCGATACAACGTATGATGACTTACAGTGCAAATGGGAGCCAGGTCCGGAGAGAGTTGAATGCGATACAGATGCCTGCGGAAGAGCATGTCAGCGAGGAACACGAGGAAGGGAAATCGCGTACGAGTGGGTCTGAGCGAAGAAAAAGTGCAATTAACTACGAAAAACAAAAGAGTCAAGTGAGAGAATGGATTCGAGGTGCGTTGACTTACTTGAGGATCGTTGTCAGCGAGAGTCTGGACGAGGAATCAGCAAGTAGAGGACGGCACCAATAGATATTGCTTACCTTAGTCGTATGTCCATGCGTTCTAATGAACAAAGATCAAACTAGGATTAGAATTTTGGAAGGCAAGGGACGCACAGAGAGTCAAA
The DNA here is from genome assembly GCA_029289565.1 of Mycena galericulata. Classification (NCBI taxonomy): domain Eukaryota; kingdom Fungi; phylum Basidiomycota; class Agaricomycetes; order Agaricales; family Mycenaceae; genus Mycena; species Mycena galericulata. The sequence continues at coordinate 40,030 of JARKIA010000235.1, forward strand.
TCTGAGACAACAACAAGATGTGAGTCGCCGAACGCATCTGGGAGAGTAAAAAGGCTTACCTAGTTTGATGCAGAGGCAGCGGCACGGCGAGCTGCACGGCTGGCGAGGATCTCGGCAGAGGCATCGGGCGCGGCCTCCTCGGCGGGGCGAGAGGGGTCGGTGGCGTCTCCGAACACCGTACTGATAAAGACTGGTGAGCATGACTCACAAACAACGAAGCAACTTACCGCTGGTACCATTTGAGCGTCTCGATGGTCGGCCCACAGCGGACACATTTACGGTATTCTGCGTCAAGCACTGATAATGCTTTATTTTCGCCGGCTTCGACATCTTCGTTGCCGTCACCCTCCGGCTCCGACTCGTTCTTGTCAAGGTCCATGACGGTGAGTTTGCTCTATACATATTGAAGTATTCATTCCCAAAAAATCAGCTACTTCTGACGAGGACTGGACCCACTAGCCTGAATTTATGCCCAAAAGAGCTTCATGTGCCAGGAGATGCAAAATATGATATTTTTTTGAATTCTTTTCCATCACTAATTGCGTATGAACTAGTACAAATTATCTAGCTATATTTCATGTCAATCCGTGCAGAACTCACGGAGATATGGGCAAATCGGTCGCAAGGATAAAAAATTGCCCAAAACAGTAATTTTTCTGTTCGCGCCTTCGGTGCTGCAATTAGCTGTAATGACTTCTAAATATTTATGGCATGTCGAAGCAGGTGGGAACATATTAATCTATTTGTACGTACTTATGTTCTGATGCCTGCATTTCAGAGTTTCCAGCATCATTTTTCATTTATTTAAGAGTTTCCCGTACTACCGTGACAGTCGGATTGCTCATAATGCATCCGATTTGGCGCGGCGACGACCTTGCATGGGACCCGGGCTAATAGGAGCTCGGTGGAACCGCTTATACAGAAGCCGTGGCCGAGGACGCGTGTCAAAACGAACCAACTTCTGTGATCTTGTTAGTCCGATCGCATCTACACCCCCAATTTGGTCGGATGTCAAGGGAGCCTTAGAGGAGGTCTCGGCCGAGTACTTATCCCCACAATTATTCTGTGATGTCCCCGTCGAGAGGTTTTCAGAAGACCCACTCTTTGTGTATTTCCCCCCCATTCAAGCTTGACATCATATCTCGCTACATTTCTCAAACCCCCGATGCGAAAATCTATAACCCAGGATGTGTAGACGATTGTTATCACATTTTTTGTGCAGAGGTCCGTGCGCATGCGCAGTCACATTTACCTCAGAGATAACCTGAACTTTGCATGAAATCACAGGGAGGATAATCGGTGTCCCAATTCAAGAATTTCAACCCAAAGGAGGATTAAGCATAAGATATTGTCACGTCTCACCCCCGAGTACATAGGCCATTACCGCATGGGTCGCGCGCTTTGAATTAAAATTCAACCATATATTGAACTTGCATCCTGCAAGCTGTACATGTCCAATACACGCGGAAGTTGTGTTTTTCTCTATCATCTATCCAAAACGAACCCTCAGATCAAAAAACATCCCAATTTTGAAGAGCGCATGGCTCGCCTGTTTCGAATTAAAATTTAACCATATATGGAACTTGCGTGGTATCCTGTAAGCTGGCCATCGGCCAATACACGCGGAAGTTGCGTTTTTCTCTATCCTCTATCCAAAACGAATCCTCAGATCGAAAAACATCCCAATTTTGAGGAGCGCATGGCTCGCGCGCTTCGAATTAAAATTCAACGCTATATTCAGCTATATTCAGCCAGATATTCAATTTGCGAGCCAGCTATCGGCCAATACACGGGTAAATTGTATTTTCCTCTATCATCAATCCAAAACGAACCCTCATATCAAACAACATCCAAATTTTGAACAGCACATGGCTCGCGCGCTTCAAATTAAAATTAAACACTATATTCAACCAGATATTCAGCTTACCTCTCGCATACAATTAACATTCAACGCTATATTCAACCAGATGTTAGCTTACCTGTGATCCGTCCCTCAGCCTTATTGTTTTTGACCCTAGTCTCGGTTGAGAAAGCATGCTGCCTTGCCGTCGGACATTGAACGGTTGATTCGTGAGTTAACAATAGACGCAAGCGCCCGATCTGATAATCGATAAGGCTACAGCGCTTTCGCTCCTTACCTCCTACCACCAACGGACGCCAGTTCGGCCTCGCTGTCATGACGACCCCGCCGACGTAATCAACGCAACGCGAGTTTTAATCCTCAGCTTTTTAGCGAAGGTGGGGACGCACAGCCGCTGTTACTCCATATTACCAGGGTCCTTTCTCACTGGGCGCTTTCGAGAAAGAGTGGATTATTCTCTGGCAACTTGAACGGGCAACTGAGGAAATTTACACGCTCATTAAACGAGTCACTTATCTTAGGGAACAACACCGACAACTGGCGAAAGAGAATTCAAGAGGCTTCAGACTTCCAAGTTCATCGGGGGGCAGTGGTAGTACACACCAAGACTGAAAGCAATTACTACCGAGGATGCAATCGACGCATTGTAGGCTTTCACCGATCGGGAAGAGATAGGGTATACACAAGAAATAAGATGTCAGGAAGGGTCCAATTGCTGGACGTGAATTTTGACGCGTTGTTTGTCTATGTTTCAATTGACCTCAGCGTCCAGTGTGTATCCATACTCAGGAAGGATGCAAGTGTTTAGAGGGATTAGTAGAATCATTAACCATGGGATCCGACTGCAGGATGGCAGCACCAAATGTACTCGCCGGCCAAGAGGGGAACGGACGCTATGATGCCAAATCCGAATCCGCGAGTATGGGTAGCTCCCATGAGGTGGATCTTCTTTAACTTCACAAGGCTTTCTCAAGCTTGATTGAGGGGTGATAGCCAACGCGATTCTAAGCAAAGCTGTTCCTTCAGATTTCCCATTGCCGCCCTCGTCATTGAGCCTGTCTTGCGGACGGATGACGACGACGACAAGGAACCCGCAGATTGACTCGCGGCTGCCCTACGTTGTACATCATCGGGAGAGGAACCAAATTTGTGAATCACCATAGTCTAAAGTCATACTCATCAGGAAAGACCCCCCGAACTATTGATGGAGATTTGGAGTCTACTACCCCATGCATCTCTAGCGCAGATCCTCCAGGTCTCGAAGACCAAGATAAAAAGAAGCGTCGAGCGATGCCAGTATTTGGGACGAACAGTGCAGCGGACGATGAGTCTGATTCCGAAATTGATGAAGAGCAAGGGGAGGACTTTGAAATGGACGAAGATATCAACCTAGTGAAGGGTCCGAGGCAACATGCTAGGGAAAAATTGATGGCAGAAGCGTCTTAAGTCGTTACCTCATGCGGCTGGACTACGAGGCCTGCCCCGGACACGGCGCATACTCGGTTCATTCTGACAGATCATCTGTTGGGAAACCAATGTAAGATCAGGTTGACAAAAGAACGTGATATTTGTCTGGCGGCCAAGTTCCTGTATGCCCCCACGAAGCTTAACAAGAGAAAATACAAACCTGCGGAGCCGTTTGATGGCGTCACTCTCCTTGATTCGTACTATTTTACCAAGTATTTTAAAGCCAAAGAAAAGAAAGCAATGAAGGTGATCAATGCTGTGGCAGATGATTTCAAATTGAATGAGGATCAGCAGCGAGCATTTAGGCTGGTAGCTAACCATGCTGTCGCTGAAGAACCGCCCGCCCTTCGGATGTACCTCGGAGGTGTGGGTGGAACAGGCAAATCACAGGTCATCAAAGCGTTAATGAAATTCTTTGAACAAAGGGGAGAGTCTCACCGATTTTTAGTGTTAGCACCGACAGGGACTGCCGCCGCTCTTCTGAATGGCAGTACATACCATTCCATTCTGGGTATAAGGGATACCAGCAAAGAGGAACAGATAGATGGCTATTCCATAAGAAAAGTTCAGGAACGGCTGAGAGGTGTGGACTATATTTTTCTGGACGAAGTTTCCAAGGTCGCTTGCAACCACATGTATGAAATCAGTGCCAAATTGGCTCATGCTCTGCAGTAACCGGACGAACCCTTCGGTGGTATGAACATGATATTTGCAGGAGATTTTGCCCAACTACCCCCTGTTGCGGCTAAAACTCTATACGACCACCAAGTGGGAACCATCCTGCGTACTGGAATGCTTCTACATGATCAGAAAAACTCGATAGACAAGATGTTGTGGCAACAGGTGACAGATGTCGTCATACTGAAGAGAAATATGCGGCAGTCCCTGGATACACCCGAAGATATCAAGTTCAGACAAGCTCTAGCTAACATGCGCTACGGTGCTTGCACCTTGGAAGATCTGGCTTGGATTGAGAGTAGGACAGTTAGCCGTCGGCCAGGACGGCCATCCTTCAGCGACCCTAGGTTGAGCTCTGTTTCTATCATAACAGGTTTAAATGCGAAAAAAGACAAGATGAACGAAATGGTTTCTGAAATATACGCACGGGATACTGGTCAAGAACTGACTCATTTTTATTCTGAAGATACCTTGGTAACGAACGCTGCATCGGGCGAAAGGAAGGCCAAGAAACATAGGAAAAGGAAGACTACCAAACTGAACACCAGAATTTCTCCCGGAGGGCAAGATCAGTTGTGGGACGGTTATTCGGCTTCGTCAGAGCACATACCTGGTAGATTGAGTCTATGCATAGGTTTACTAGTTATTATACGAAATAACGAGGCAACCGAACTCTGTGTCACAGAGGGTCAAGAAGCCACTGCTGTGGGCTGGCAAGAAGGTGTGGGCTCTCAAGGGCAATGCATATTGGATACTCTGTTTGTTGAACTGGTGAAGCCACCCAAAGAAATAAATATACTGGGCTTACCAAAAAATGTTGTACCTCTCCAAGACCTCTACAAAGATATGGTGCTCGCTGCCCGATGATCTGTTACTTCAGATAGACAGACAGCAAGTGCAGATCCTGCCGAATTTCGCAATGACAGATTATTCATCACAAGGAAAATCTAAGGACGTGAACGTTGTAGACCTCAATAACTGCAAGGACCATTTCTCTTATTATACTGCATTGTCTGGGGGGACTTCGTCCAATGGTACGATCATCCTCCAGGGAATGGATGCCACTAAAATTGCGAGAGGCATCCATGGATCCTTATGTCAGGAATTCAGGGAACTGGAAATCTTGAATGACATAACAAGGCTCCGGTACGACAACGTGTTGCCTCCGGACGTCAATGGAGTCAATCGGAAGGCTCTCATAAGAGAATTTCAACGTTGGAAAGGTCATTACGAACCTGAAGGCCTTCATGATCAGGTGAAATGGCGGCATTTCCTGGAGAGATATGGAATGTCGTCGCAGAGAAGATGTCCCTTGAAAGATATGAAATGTCCCTCAGAGATATGAAAAGCTACCTAAAGAGATATGAAATATCACAGACCAGATGCACTTGAAAAGATGTATGAAATGTCATTCGAAGAGATGTTGAATGTCCCGAAAAAAGACGAAATTTTGGGTTCAAAATGTTGAAATTTTGGAGGTGTCACGCAAAAATTCAGTGGCTGCCGAAATGTCGAATAGGTAAAATGGATCACGCGTCACACCCAATGTCGATTTGAACGGAAAAATCCAGTACTTGGGCTGCATTAATCGAATGCTTCGCTCGCGGGGAGCTCAGAATCCACAATTCATTTCTGAGTGCCCCATTACTTGAATGCCTCGCTCGCGGGAACCCCCGCTCCGTCAAGAAATATCTCTCGGGCATCGCCAACGGATGCTTATATAATAATGCAGGACGCCGCTGTGACAAGGCCCGAGTTGGGCCGTGACATCTCCTCTTTGAATGTCACCGAGCCCAGCGCAAGGTCGAACATCGTTGCTCCGACGCTCTCCAATGTTGAATTGATAGCTCACACAGTGTTGCAAGTGATATTGTAGTGTTTTTAATGTCGTAGCGCTAGAAGTACTCCTTCAAGGACTTTGGCGTCATCGATAAGAGACACGTAGAGCCGCAAAAAGTGAACAAAAAATCCCGTAAACATAATGCACGTGAAAATTTAAGGCCTTCCGAAGGGCTTGAAGTCCCGGCGAAAAACACCGAAGGCCTTAAATTAAGGCCTTCGTCCTTCGGGCAAACACTGCGGGTCCCGGCGCTCTCTGTATTGTATGAAAGAATCATACACGTAATCACTATCACCCAGTTTTCGAACAATATCTGACTTCGCTATTAGAGTTGCAAGTTTGATGCATCAAAGTTGTCACAAAGTCGCGTCCCCTACCATACTAAGTACTAGTTTAGATTTCCAGTTCTAAGCAAGTTCTCGTCCTTTCAGGATCAGTGCAGAGGCCAAACTCCTTTTAATGCCTATGAGTCAGAGCGGTGCCGGTATGGGCCAGACGCTCTCACCTCAGTTACAATGTGGTATCGTGAGCTTGCCTCGACCATGGAGGGTCATTTCTTTGGTATGACTTTCCACCGGCCTTCCGATCCATACTCAATAATACTGACGTCAGTGGCCGATCCACCCTTGAAAGATGCTACTACAGATACATGAAGGAGAGGTAGAAAATATCATAAGGGTAAAGGGTTGTCTGGGGCGGGACTTGGAATCGGGGTAAGGGACGAACAGTGAGTGTATCGGGACGGGTGGGGGGTTGTATGAATCCCGGTGGGGAAAAAGTAAAGTGGCAAGAAAAATAGGTCACGAGGCTGAACTTTTCGTGTAAGGGAGGGGGAAGGAGGAAGACTTATCCAACGACAGGTGAAGCTCCCGCTGGGGAGCAGCAAACAGCCAACTCTTTGCATTTTGGGCATGAGTATGAGTCAGACCAGTGCTTTCCCAGACAGTTGAGGCACTGAACAGGACCACTGCACGGGAACAGGTGGTCGGCGGAAAGTGGTTTGGCGGATAAACCGCAACACGGGTTCTTGACGTTAGCAGACATCTACGCTGAACATCTGGGGCACATTTTTGGACTAATTTGACACCTCTTCTGTACCATGTTCGACCTCGAGAATATATTCAAATATATTCAAAATATATTTGTATTCAACCCTCTGAATTGATGTTGCCGCGACTCGAAAAGTCGAGTCACGACTTGCCAAGTCGACTTGATTTGAAGTTTGACTCGACTCGACTCGACTTCGCCTAGTGAAGTCACTCGGAGTGACTTCAAGTCGAGGGCAGTGTTTTTGAGATTGGTCAAAACGGCCAGCGTGTCGAATAGGAATTCCTGGTACCGACTTAGGTTCCAGGTCTCAAACTCCGAGGGCTCTCTACCGGGCCATGGCGATTTCATCGTGCTACGGTGTAACGACGTCGCTCGAGTTGTCCGATCTTTCAGCTATTTCACTGCGAATGATCTCCAACACCTCGCTAGGGCTCATGAAAGGCTAGATCAATCACGCAAGCACCTCACACGATCCATCTTGTTGGGACACCGCTGCATTTATAGCTGCGCTGGGTACGGAGCTCCGCTCTTGTTTAGACGCTTGAACCGCGCACGAAAGGTCGCCTCCACTGACGAGAGTGTAGACACTATTTTGTTTTCCAATGAGCCTGGTGAACCAGTCCCGGGCATGGTGAGGATGTTCACGTTGAACCGGCATTTTCAGTTCAAGTCTTGCGGCCCCGTTGATCACCTGCGACGACATGTTCACAGCAGTCACCGGCTCCTCTGCCGTACCAGTGATATTGCACGTTTTGTGACCATGTTCCTCCCCTTAACCGTACAAAATTTGCAGGCTATAGCAATGGCGCACGGTTTACCAATCATCCATCGCAAGCCAAATTTGCTAAAAACGTTAATGCAGCATACCTGCGACAATTCGTGCGACGGTGATGGGTTTTTATTGGAACGGACCGAATTTGAGCCACGTTATGAACCATTTTTGTCAAGGACATTACCTGTCTCTGTTCCAGACACTGCGCCCACCTTTCAAAGTGCTGATGATTTAGATGTACTGCCTGTTTCACTTTCCAACGAAACGGTTGTTGACACTGGCGACGGGACTGAGTTTGTCTCGACCTATAAGTTGAATCGATGCTTCAATTATGTCGGGCTGGTCACAGATAGTACGGTCAAGACACTGCATATTGCAGACATGGAAGATAAATTTCTGACTGCTCACACTCCTGATATCGCTGCCTTCGTATCTTTATACCCACATCTTTCTGTGAGTCAAATGAGGGAAATTTGTACTGCACATCGTATTACTGCCCCGAAGAAAAAACCTGACTTAATACAGGAACTCCTGAAACACGAATGTTCGGAAACTTGCCTTGGCCACCTAAGGATTCTACTATTTTCGTGGCGAAAAAAGGAGCGAGACGGCGTGTTTGAACCAAGGACGATTGAGACAGTCCAGCGGTCAGAAAAGGACCGCCGAATAAAATTTGTCGAGTCCCGTACAGCCAAGGCCGGCGGTGATGCAAGCGGGGCCGGTAAGAAGACAGCAGAAGGCCGTAAAAAAGCAGTAGATGTCGCAGTTCAGGATGCGCGTGAGGGATTTCCATACATCTGTCCTTTGAAAGAGCAGCGGAAAATCGCAAACTAATGGCAGAAAGATTTCCACCCTCCCAAGTGGTTGCCCTTGCCTTGCGCGGTCTGCGGCAGATTGACCGTCAGAAAATATCTCACTGAGGAGAATCCACTTGATTTTGACCTTCGATTACTACGGAACCCATGCTTGCCCTTCGAGACTCTTCCGACTACATATAATTTTGGCGCGTGGGATGAAGCCATTTTGTGTCCAGCAGCGCTGCGAGATGTCCAAAAGAAGAGTCCGATGGATATGTGTGCACCTTGTAAGGCCGTTTTCAAGAAGAAACGCCAGCCCCTTGGTGCTTTAGCGAACTTTCAATATTACGCCCGGGACGAGCTCCCACCGTCGGTAAAAGCGGCGTTTGAAATGGCATCCCTTTACGATCTCATGATGGTCGCCAGATCTCGGGCGACGCGTATAACCCACATGTTTTGCGACAAGCCCGGAGCCAAAGGCCACGAAAAGGTCCGCGCGACCTCCCAGGGTTATTCCAAAGGCAACGTTGCGATTTTTCCGCAAGACGTTGCATCCGTTCGGCCGATTCTGCCTCCCCCTCGTGCAGAAATTAATGAGGCGATGTGTGCTCTGTTCATTGGCCCCAAAACGGTGCCTACCAGGGATAACATAAAGGAGCTCAAACCGGTGCTTGTATCCAAATCTCGTGTGGAGAAGATGATAGACTTCCTGCTCACCAAAAACCCGCACTACATCAATTCCGGTGTAATGTTCAGCCGTGAAAATCTCGATGACCTTTTCCCTGAGACTACAGACAGTGCGGTTCCTGCAGCAATCGAATTATGTTGCTTACCAGATGTTGACGGGGCCACTCCCCAGTCTTACGCTGACAGAGGTGATCGTCCACGTGGACTGGATGTCGAGGTTGACAACGGGAACCCAGCTATAGATGCTGTCGGATACACGGTGGGAGAGAATAGTCCTAATGACCACCGCAGTATGAAGGCGGCAGCCTTAGCCTGGTGCTTGGATAAAAAGAACTTTATCAAAATGCAGAGTGGTTCAAAATTTATAACGGACCGGGACCCTGGACTGCTCACCTATACCTTTGCAGCACTTGATCCATGGGGTATTGGTGGCTTTCATGAGCCAAACCGGACAGATACGCAGGAGATTTCCTTCGAGAGGCAGGTTAAAAATTTGTTATTACAACATGATCGGTCGTTTCAAAGGGATCCAAACTTTGCATATGTCTGCTGGAATATAATTCAGAAAAAAGAAGTGAACCGACATATCGCTTTCCGCACTGATGCCTCTTCACATGCATCCATTGTGGCCGAAATCGAAACACTGAGCCCAGTTTTAACTGATTTGATGCGCAAATGGGAACTCAATCCGAATGCCAAACTGTCGAATCGTGCTGAGAAGAAAGCCATGCGGACGTTGAACAAGTTAAAGCTGATGGCAAAAGATCTAAAGGGTAGTTCCGGATATAAGCAATGCCGAAGGAACGAGATCCGGGCGATGAAAAAAAATGGGAACACCCGCTCTTTTCTTGACCATCAATCCTGCCGACATATGTGATCCTTTATTGGGCGCAATGGGCGGAATTGAACCCGAGGTTTGGGCCAAAATGTCCAAGACGGCAAGGAAAATCTTCATTGCAGAAAATCCGGCAGCTGCGGCGTTGTTCTTCGACGAAGTGATTCAAGGATTCATTCGGATTATCTTGGGCTATGATCCGAACTCCACTTCTGCGACGGGCACTGGACTCTTTGGGAGGTGTCGTGGGTACTATGGAATGGTCGAAGCACAAGGTAGAGGAACTTTACACTGTCATATGTTGATATGGATTGAGGGTAACCCTTCACCACAACAGCTACGCGACAGAATGAGACAGTCACCCGAATTTCGTGATCAAATGTTTACTTGGTTGGAGTCTATCATTCAGTGTGAGTTACCTAGCACTGAAGAGCCTGTAATGGAGACGGATGGTCCTTTGAAAGCACCTGACCTTGCTGCGAATCGGCCTGACCCGCGCATCACCAAGGAACCGATAGTTGCTGACATGTCGGACGAAGAGTTTCAGAAAGCGTTCCGAGAGACCGTGGAAGACCTTGCAATCCTGTTCAATTGGCATGATCATAGAGATACATGTTGGAAGCACCTGAAAAATGGTGAGCCCCGTGATGATACTACGTGCCGGATGAGGATCGACGGAAGCATCAACCCGTTCACGCATATCGACAAGGAAACGGAATCAATAATGCTACGGCGACTTCACCCTCGAATCAACAATTATAACGACATGGTTATGTTCCTGCTGCGTTGCAATATGGATATCAAGTACATTGGTTCGGGCGAAGCCGCTAAAGCCCTGGTGTATTATGTGACCGATTATATTACGAAAGGAACCTTGTCCACTCACGTCGGTCTGGCGGCGCTTGAGTATGCCATCAAAAGAAATGAGGAGAAATTTGATCCTAAGAAATCAACGCAGCACAACCGAGAGGAAGTGAACAAGAGTCTGTTTACTAAAACAATAATGGCGTTAATGTCGAAACAAGAAATGTCACACCAGCAAGTGATGAGCTACCTCATCGGCGGGGGGGATTGCTACGCCAGTCATACATTCAAAGTTGTCAAGTGGGGAGAAATTGACCGCCAGATTACCAGACAACAAAAGGAGCTAATGTTGAATGACAACGAACAAGTCGGATCGGAGAATCCTCCTCAGTTTGCAGTAGAGGTAATGGAAGAGCCGGTGGCTACCCTGGATGAGGATGAAGAGGACGAAACACCTTCCAATGAAGTAGATCAACTTACGGTCATTGTAAATGACAACTTTGTCGGGATTGCTTCTAATATTCAGGACTACCCGTTTAGAAGCACGGAACCGGCGTTCGACAGTTTGTGTCTTTGGGATCATGAAGAGCAGGTCGTGAAAATCTCCAAAGCCAGCGAGGAAAAGAGATTAGAGCAGACTCGGACAGATAAGGGAGAGGCAGAACATACCACCGAAGAAGAAGCGGTGTCCCCTTCGAGAACACGAGGCAGGAACGCGGAGGCTCGCGGCGAGTATACCACAGGACACAAACAAAAGGAGACACATTTGAGCCGATTCCGTTCAGTACCGGTGGTAAATGTGCTCCTAGGAGACCGAATACCTCGCCCAGATCGGAGCGCGGCAGAGAAAGATAAGTGGTGCAGGGCGATGTTGATTTTGTTCAAACCGTGGAGGAGCGTAAGAGATCTAAAAGACGCAGATGAGTCCTGGACCGAAACGTTTCAAAAAACACACTTTTCGGAGAGCGCCTTGGCGACTATGGCAAATATGAATATTGAGAATGAATGCAAGGATGCCCGAGATAGATACGAAGAGCTGCGCAAGGCGGGTAAAGTGAAGGCTTTATTACCCGGCGTCGATGGCCAGGCAAGCACCGACATCGATAGTCTCACAAATGCCCTCCAGAGGGATGCAGAATTGGATGCAGATTTCTTGGATGATGAGGGGGTCGACATGGATGAGGATATTGATGAAGACATTTCTACTGAGAAGACCCTCCGAGACTCTGCTGCAGCGAAGGCAGAACGAGAAGTCCTGACAGTTCTCGCCAGCACACATCTATGGAAGGACAGGTTCAGATCCCGAACACCGTTCCCGGACGACGAATCTACCTCTCTTACTACTGTGGAGGACAAAGCAGAAATCGAGTTACACTGGACGGACATAACAGCAATTGGGAAAAACAAACGACCGGCTGCCAACCCAGTTGAACCTGAGCGTCCCGCTAAGCTTAGGAAAACTCGGCCCACAGAAGATAGCGAACCTCGTACATCACTTGAAAGTGTACAGTTCATCAGCGAGACTATCTACCAGCGAAGTTCAGGCTTTGATCACACAGCACCAGAAGAACATCTGGAGGACATAATAGACGAACTCAGCATCGGAGATAATGAAGAGCAGCTTAGGGCGCTGAGAATAATCGCTGAACATTTCATCTTCGGCATGGAGGAACAGCTCTTACTATACATTGCTGGTGTCGGCGGAGCGGGTAAAAGTTTCGTGATTAAGGCTGTTGTGGAATTCTTCCGTCGGTGCGGAGTTTCGGACACCATGATGCTGAGTGCCCCTACCGGATGTGCCGCCGTTCTAATCGATGGCTTCACGATTCATGCTCTGACCTTTCTACCCAAACAAAAAAATGAGAAGGCCGGATCCAAGACAAAAGACCTATCGAGTATATGGAAGAACATATGATACCTTGCCATTGACGAAATATCCATGGTTTCTGCCGATCTTCTCGCCCTGATATGTGCGCGGTTAAATGAGGGGCGTGCCATGCAAACCGTGGGGTCAGACAATATTTTCGGCCTTATCAATATCATCCATCAGGGAAACCCTCCTTTGGTAATTTCCCCCTAATTCCGGGAAATTTCCAAAGTCTCTACGAGATTCCGGTAATTTGGGGTAATTTGGTTGAATTACCACGGTTTCCGACATTACCTACAGGTTCATCTCTTCAACTTCCCGAAACTGCAGCAATTGGTCATGGCTGCATCAATGGGTATGTCAGATACCTAAGAAACTAAGCACCGAACGAGCCATCCTTCCAGACTCGAATACTAAGAATCGACGGGGACCTTCCCAGTGCATCAAGCGCTGGCCCTAAATCATTGATTCCGCCGAGAATGTTACGCGAAACTACGCGAGCTGCACGTGATCGTGGAGGATGGTTCGTTTTGATTTCATCACAATGCCATCAGACGACTCTCTTCCTTTCCCCCCATCTTCCTTCGCTCGTCGTGCCTTTTACCCCTCCCAATCCCTTCTCCAGCCCCGCTGCTTACTGTGATATGGTCACCGAAGCACCTGTGAGTCCCCGTTATCCATTCTTGGCATCTGCGTCACATCCACACAGTGCCGCCACGGGTCCGCGTCTGGCGCTCACCTCGACACTGTCGGAGACTGACTTCATTGTCATGATGAACGGCAAGGTGCAGTCTTTACCCCTACTCTGCCCACGGTGTACTATTCTTCTGCCCTTCCAGATGATCCGGCTTGTCGCGATGGCCCTTCTCGCGGTGACGCAGCTAAGCGGCAGCTTGCCGCGGTGTCCCGAGCAAAGCGACACATGTTCGGATACAATGTACGTGCACCCTTTCTTTGTGCTCGGGGTGTCCAGCCTGACAACTTGTCATTCAGTCACAGGACGCGGAACCTTTTGTCGCGCTGTCCCGGAGGCAGCGTCCTGTACTGACAGGTATATACACTCCCTTGTTCCTAGTTTAGTTTTCCCTGCGCTGATTGTCTCATCCTCTTAACTCCCTGTGTCCGTTCACTGCTGGTTCATTCATCCTGTGCAAGCTTCTTGCGCCCTTGTGTTTGTTCAGCATCCACCCTCCAGTGGCCTGCGGCAGCGGATCACAACTAGTACGTTCTCACTTACATAATGTTCCCGAGGCTAGACTTAGCTGATGGATATCGCTAGATTCAGCGGTCAGTTTGTGTGGCTTTTCAGATCGTTCACTCTCCAAATCCCTGGTTCCATGCTGTACAAACTTCAAGGTACATGCTCTCCTCCAGGCTCTTGCTCTTCATTCTGTTGTGCTGATACCTTGGTTTGCTAGCATACTCCACCGTGCCGAGATATTTCGTAGTCGTACATGTACATTCCCTGTATTTAGTAGACATTTCATTGAATATATAACTTTCTGACATTTCTATCAACATGTGACAAGATTTGAGCCACAAAATGAATCGGAAAAGGCTGCGGAAATGGGAGGTAATTGCTGGTAATCGAGTGGTAATTTGGTGGAATTTCTAGGCACTTGTGTAAAACAGGTAATGAAGGTAATGGAGGCACCCCTCCCTTGGGACGCTGAAGCTCTTATCGACACAGATAACCCCCTTATTCCGACCGCACTCACAGCAGGCTCCATTGGTACGGTGTCCCCTATTCCGCATACTGAAGTTAACGTGCTACAGGGTCGCCTCACCACGTTGGCGAGCCGGATTCCATGCTGGACAGTTCCACCTCTGACATGGCTGGTACGATTTGATTAATGTCGCTATATACAGGGATTAACCTCTACATCAGGAAAATCTGAAATTCTATGAAGAGCCATGGGCCATTATATGCGACTATACTGGACTATGGTGGGCTATAAAGACATACTGCCAGTCTTTGTGGGTCTATGGTGAACTCTGAGGGTCTATGGATCTGGGGACATTGATTTCATGTCTATACATATTGGCGTGCCTTATGTGGGTCTATGGGTGTCTACAATAGTTACATCGGAGCAGGATTCAATAATAATTTACCAAATACTCTGGTAAGCATAAAGGCTTGCCCAGTTATTAACGAAGAAAGAGGTACACTCATCTAAAACATTATCAGTCGTCCACACGGGGTCAACATCTGCACGGTTGAAATTAGGAAACAGCTGGCATGTCTGACGAATGTGGGTCAAGGGGATGATGGAACCATGGAGGAATCCATTGGCACGTCGAGGTGGGACGGAAATTGAGTACATCTCGTGGTTATTCTCATGCTTTGGTTTAAAGGTTGAGAACCACTCGACATAGGCGAGGCAAGTCGTCGGCCAATTCGGAGGTATAGGGTTGCCATCATCCAGCTTTTCCGGAAGGCGGAAGAGAACTCTGACACGTCCTACTCGGGTGCCTGCAAAATATACATCAGTTCTGAAGTTCGCGAGGTTGAACCCGGACATACCTCCCAAACCGGTGGCCTCCGCGGTGGAATTATTCCAGGCAATGACGGTATCGAAGCGGGCAGGTTGGGACACAGATTGTGGCCGCGAAACAACTGTTTGAAAGACTTCTGTGGTGTCTTCCTCTGCACCGGGATCTAGTGTATTCGGCTCGAATTTAAAGTTATGGTAAACATCGAGCCTCGAGAAAGGAAGTGTGGCTGAAATTAGGTCGCGCTGCGACATTCGGGACGTGGATCCGCCAAAGGTAGTGTTCATGAAATCCTTCAAATTATAAATGAATGAGTTGGTATGGTGATTAAGTTCGATCGTAGCGAGAAGTTGCCGAGGGGACTGTGGTTTTTTTGTGAGTTGAATGGCCTGGCCAGTAAATGTGCATGTAACGGAGGGCGTTGGAGGTTTCCGGGTCGACTCCAACCAAGACAAATATGTCGCGAAGGATGCGATCTTCTCTTGACGCCCAAGCCAGGTTATCATCTGGGGAAACTCGTCGCGCCGATTGGATGCGCGCCATCCATCCTTGGCAAAATCTATATGAAGCCGTTCAAACAGCTCCGTGTTATAATTATCTGTGGTTCCAAAATATTCAATGCATTCGACGTAATGGAGAAGGGAGTGAAATTTGGGGATGTTGAAGTCGTCTCGGACGCCGGCCTCGACAAAATAAGCCCTGTTAGCATGCCAGATGTTGAGAGCTTCCTTCATTGAGGCCAGTGTTCCGTCGTCGTGGGTGCTATACTGAGAGAGATAGATGAAGTCCAGGATCGCGCGACAGGCACGGATGCCTTTCACAGGCAGTTTGCCCACAAGGCATCCTAGTAAAATGCGAGCCATCGCCTTTCGCTCCTTTCCAGAGACCTGTGATAATAGGGAAATGCCCTTGTCGAAGTGGCGTACGCCAAAGGCAGGTGGTAGTGCGCGAATTCGAGCATCAAGCTCATCTGCCGTCATGAGACTCTGGCACCAGCCTATGAGATGTTTGAAAACTCCTTGGTAAAGCTGGTGCAAGACGTCGGGTGTGAGGGAGAGGGCAATATTCGTGAGGGGGAATCCAGCCCAGAACGGACGGTGTATGCCAGCGACTTCGTGTTCCATGCAGTAATCGTGGAATTTGTTTTCTGTCGCCATCTTCTCGCCTTCCTGAATGATATCAAGAGTCCATTTCGGTGTCCGCGTAGCGCCCGCAACAGGATTCTCCAGGTCTTTCGCACCTCGCTGGCATTCGGGACAGGTACCGTATTTGCTACACCCCGCCAAGCACTGCTCGGGGTAATCGGCGACGTAGGAAGCGAGGATCGGGAATACCAAGCGGACCTTCCCATCGCCTCCCGCAATTTCCATCCCTTTGTTCCCGGCAGCAATCAGCGGCTCCAGGATCACGCGCATAGACGCATGGAAGAGCTTTTGGTTCCGTGATTTGACGCTCTGTTTAGAGAGCGCCTTACGGGAAATTTTGTCGACGGAGAGATAGCCAAGAAGTATACAAGCATTTTGAGAAGGTTTGCGCCGAAGAGCCTTGGGAATATTCCCTAGCGTCAAATAGACAGGGTAGGCAGATTTCCCGCCGGAGAACTGAGTTAATTGGGTTTTGTCTGTCGCGATGATTACCGGGGAAAGTGACGCCCCGGCCGGGAGTTTAGTCTATCGAAAAATTGTTGCTTGAACATGAAAATATATAATCAACTGACCTGAACACTAGCCCACCATTTGCCTGTCCACATTTCGTTGTAAACCCGGTTGTCACGCTCCGAGTCTGAGAACACCTTCTTGGGAATGTACACGATGTCTTTTGCGTGAGCCGGGTTTCCGAGAAGGGTACGAATCGCAGCGAGAGGGTCTCGGTATCGAATAAGATATTTTTCGCTCGGGCGATCGGGAAAGGAAAGTGATTTGGTCGCCCACAACCCTGCACGATCGGGTATACTATCAACGATTTGATGTAGACCCCGTACGTTAGTGTACGACAGTCCCAGCTTTGCGCGCACCTAGGAGAGCTTTAAATCATATTTTCAAAAGCCGAACGAATAGAACGTACTCCGGGAATATTAAGCAAACGGTCAAAGGCTTTATGCCCGGGTCCATCCTTTATAACCCACTCTGCTATTCTCCAATCCAGTTCCGATGCAAAGGGGGCAAAACCATTCGATATATCTGGCCCTCCCATCTCAACATCGCCGTCACCATCCATCGCAAGACCAAATGAACGTTTCCATTTTGCGTGCAGATTTTCATTCATCCGAATGACCCTCCCTGCGGTCGGATGGGAATCTACAACACGAGTATCGCCCTCATCGCTCAAGTGGCGGAAGCTATTAGAGGATGGAAGGCGAGATGGACCGGGGACGTTCGGATCGATTGGAATAAATTGAAACAGGTCGTCTTCCCATTCCTCGATGGCGTCGCCAACTGGAATATCCGGTTCTTCGTTGGGGTCTGCAGTGATTTCGGCAGGAGGAAGGATATCAGGGGATGGCGTTCTCATCGTGCGACGCCGCCCCTCGGGATTTTTCCCTTTCCGGTACCAGGAACAATGTTTCGATTGCGAGAGATGTGAGAGGGTACCACCGGCCGTCTTTGAGATACGCCCGCAGGCAGGACAATAGAGAGGATCGTCATCGTACTGAGGCATATTGAGGCTGTGATAGTCTGGTCGGCAAGTTGGGGGAACACAATGGGCACAGTCAAATATATCTAGGAGCGAAGGCCCATTAGCACCGGACCACTCATCGCATGGTCAAAAACCCTCAGATCTCAGCGTGTAAGTATGAGTGCTCGAAAGGGGACCATCATGATATGAATCAGTTGGATAATTTGAGCTGGTCCAGCGAAAGGGTACTGCAGCCTACTTTAATTCCAGAGGCTATGAAAGATACAGCGAAGTTCGGTACGGATGCATAGAGGAGATGGACCTAGAGTGCGTAAAGAGGGAAAACACAAGTGGGCCGACCGTCGCGGATCCGGATTCATCAAAGGATGGACAGTTACCATCAAACAGTTACCATCTAACTGCCATCCATTTTGCTTCCGCGGCTTGAAGCTTCGACCTCTTCGACGCACACCGTCGAGGATCGAGGATCTGTGCCACGACCTTCCTCAAGCCTCCCAAGTTGAGCACCCATCCCGATAGAAAAAGAGACGGAACTGTGCTTTTGTGTGCCACGGTGCGGTCGAGAATCGCCGACCCATCATCATTACGAGAACGATATCCCCGAACTTACATACGCCACTTTTTTTCGTCGTCTGTCTGTCTCTCTTTCTCTCCCCCACTAATACTTTCCTTAATCTTCCTCTTACATGGGGCCCAAACCCAACACAAAAACTACGACTGCCAAGTCTGCGAAGGCTGCGAAGTCTGCGAAGTCTCCAACGGCGGAATCTCAGCTCACGAAACTCATCGCGAAGCAGAAGAAGACCGAAAAAGATCTCGCCCTAGCTAAGGCCCAACGTCAGTTTTTTTTTATCTTCACAACACCTTCTCTCTCTCATCTCTCAGGCAGTCCTTGCTCAGCGTAACAGAGAGATGCTCGACGCTGAAGACGAGGAAGAGGAGGTGCGACCCAAAAAGAAGGTACTCGGCTACTTCTTCATTCCCTTTTTTAATAATCTAACACCTTGAAGTCCAAGGGGCCCCCATCATCCAGCCCGCCGCCATCGGATACCTTCGGGGAGGATGATGTGGAGGAGATGTCGAGCCTTTTAGGTTCGCCTTTGTCATCATCTTCGGATACCATTGACAATGTCTCAGGATCCGATCGCGACGCTCCGGACCCCAGCGACACCATCTCAGTCCACGGATCCGACGACGGCAATGACGAGCCTTCGGAAGGTGAGGACAATAACGGCGAAGAGGTGCCTCTATCCATGCCTCCGGATGACGAGGCGTGTTTAGGTTACCTCCTTTTCCGGTAGTTCCTTGTGCTGACCGATGACACCTCCTGCAGATGGTCGTTGATGATGTGGCCGCCAAGACTCCCAAGAAGGCCGCTTCTCGCCGCAAGGGGGCCGGGCCCACCGTACGTGTCACCCAGTCCACCTTCAGTCCGTTGTCGGTGCGTCTTGCCAACGCCGGCCGGTCTGCCGTTCGTGTGGGGATTGCAACCGAAGACGGCTTCCCTACTGATCACAAAGACTTCGCTTGGAAGGCCATAACCGACGTCGTGGCGAGTACCGAAGTCCCCGAGCTCACTGACCGCCTTGAAATGGCCCGGAAGTCGGAGGAGCGCCGCAGTCAGTTAACTAATTATGTGAGATCCAATGACGTGATCCAGTATGCCGCGCTAAGATTAATTTTCCAAGGCTTGGAGCGGTGCCCCTCAGTTGCGTGGGGAGCTCAAGAACCACTCCAAAAGCGCTGTCGCTCTTTACGGGATTCCCGGGGAGTTCTCGCCGCCCGAGATTGTCGAGCACATCAAGTTCCTCCTTGGGAAGAAGGGTGTCTTCAAGTTTGGAGGGATCGATTTAAAGGTACGTTCACGAACTTTTGGAGGTATTTGCTGATCATATACTAGGCCCGCACCTTCAACGTGCAACAGCCTTACGGCGCCTCCTTTTACCGGGATGTCATGGCGAAGCAATGGTTTGATACCGTCAAGTCCGAAGGTGTACGTGCGGCTACCTTCGAGCGGTTCATCGACGCTCCTATTCCGACTTTGGCCCTCGTCACCGATGCGGTAAATTGTTCCTCAATCGCGACGTTCCAGCCTGACAGTCTTTAGATGGAGAACTCGCTGAAGGAGTGGGCGACTGGTGTTCGCATTCAAGTAAAATTTACCGAGGAAGAGTTCGGGCCCAGGTACGGTTATTTTAAATTACATTGACGTCTTCTAACCACATCCATTGCGCAGATATTTGCACCACCGGGCAGCTCTCGTGCATTTGCAGACCAAATCCCCGACTTGGTTTGCTCAGTTTCAGCGCGGACTTTATTCCAAGATCGTGTATGTTTGTATATCTTCCGTCTTTGCCTCTTTGCTGAGCCCATTCTTACAGGTCAAACACGAGCTTTTCACACCTCAAAGACGTAGTCGCCAAGCCCGGAGAAGATGAGCTTGACGGCATCGACTTCGACGCTCTCGAAGCGAGTGCCGTCCCCACCCCTTCCGCTGCCCCCGCCCCTCCAGCTGTCCCTGCTCCTGCTGCCGTCCCCGCCGTTATTATCCCTGCCAGCGCCATCGTCTCCGAAGCTTAAATTGTACGTATAACTGTCACGCCGGGCTGTTCCCTGCTAATGGTATACACCCAGCAACACCATGCATATCACAGTCTTTATTCGGAAACACAAGTGTATCGCAGTCCTTGCAGCTGTCGCATGTTCGTACCCTTCTTTTGCTCACTGGACTATCGTTCTCACCCATTTGCAGGTCTATAATCTTCATTACTCGCCTCATTGCTGTCCTTGCAGCTGTCGCTTGTTCGTACCTTTCTTTTGCTCACTGGACTATCATACTCACCCATTTGCAGGTCTATAATTTCCGTTACTCGCCTCCGGCCCCTCCCCATAGTCAATATTATTCCCTCATAATGCCCTTTCGACGCCCACGCACCTCATCGTAGTCAGTAGCTAGATCTAGGTAGCCAGAATAATGATTGTGCTCGCTTGAAATATGTATGCTATGGGTCGTATAAGTGCTATGAAGTGGCTGCTTTTGCTCTCGAATATGGCGGCTATGGCGGCTATGGGTGCTATCACGGCTGTAGCTATGGCGGTCCTCATAGATATGGCTGAGTCTATCATAGCACATGGCTCAGTCTATGTTAGTCTATATCAGTCTATATGGCAACTCCCGCCCCTGTACCTTATTATGAAGACGGCTGTTTGCTATGTACTCTTTCTCGTCTTTGGTGGGCTATACGGGTCTATATGGGAATTTCAGATTTTCCTGATGTAAGTCGACGTTCCGTCTTTCCTGCGTAGCGCTTTTCATGAGGAGGAGGAAGAAGCAGAACCCTCCCTTCCGATTCATTTCTCCAGTGAGCAGACCTGCTGACCTCTCGACCTTCGCTGATTTCGCTGGCCGTGGCATCCCTCCCTCCAGACTCTGATGTGGCCATGGACACAGACGACGTCTCTCCGTTGCTTGGCATTTTTCATGAAGAGGAAGAAGAAGAACAGTCACATCCGACTCCTTCCTCAACAAGTGAGTGGACAAACTGACGTCTCAACTTGTGCTGACCTTTCAAGCCTTGGCCGTTCGCCATGCCCTCTTCCCGACTGAGGCGGAGGAGGAGGAGGAGGAGGAAGTGGAAGTCGGACCGAGACGGCACCCCGGTTCGTTGACTCATATGTAATTGACTTTTTCTAATCTCTGCATACGAACAGACCATTTCTCTGGAAATCCCGGAATTACCAAAGGAGGGTTTCCCTGATGTCCTTTTAGGAGATATGGGTCAATTGCGTCCTCGTCAAGGCCCATTCCCTGTTCGCACATGAATTAGTAAAGCACATAACACCAGGGACTAGAGAAACTTGCACCGGGGTTGACTCGATGTATGGGGCTTGGATCTGGCGAGAATTCAAGAAAGTCGTCATATTGCGGAAGAACTTCAGGGCTCAGTCTGACCCTGAGTACACTAATTTGCTGGCCCGGATCCGCCTGGGCCTCGCATGGGATGGACGAACACCTATGAGCACTGCTCAGATGGGAGACGGCAGGAACTACAGCACCTCTGATTTCGACACCATGCGGAAACGCCAATTGAATGGATTGGCCCCAGATGAACAGAAGAAATTTGAAGATGCCCCGATCATATGCGCCACGAAGGTAGTACGAGATCTCTTGAACCGAGAATTAGCACAGGATTACGCAAACAAGACTGGGAAAGCAATGCACGACTATCATGCGAAGGATAGTTTCAACGGTCTGCCTCTGAATGAAGAGTTACAAAAACGGACCTGGCAAGTGAGATCGTCGAAAACTAAAGATGCGCTGGGGAGATTGCCGCTGGTGGTTGGGATGAAAGTTATGATCATGGAGAACATCGCGTTGAAGGCTTCCGTTGTCAACGGCGCCGAAGGGATTCTGCGAAAGATTAAATACTCGACCGATGCCAAGGGCCGTCGATATGTGGACTGCGCTTACGTTGAGATACCTCCTACTTTGGCGCGACCTGGAGTTCAGATTAAAAATCTTCCACCGAATATCGTTCCGATCGTTCCACAGCGTGTAAGCTTTACTTACAAGTCAGATACAGGCTTGAAGTTTGCGATCTCCCGGTCCCAATTACCTCTGCTGCCCGCATATGCATATACAGACTACAAATCCCAGGGGAGGAGCTTGGAAGTCGTAACCGTCAATGTAAATGGATGTAGATCTCTTCAAAGCTTCTATGTCATGCTTTCTCGGGCCACATCTCTCAGGTCTGTCACAGTCCTACGAAGTTTCAAGCCCAAGACAATGACCTCGCGGCTGGGCCAAGAATTCCGTGATGAGTTTGACAGACTAGAGTTGCTTGACGCCCGTACGAGGACAGAGTGGGATGCTCGGCACACAACTAGACCTGAAGACTGCGACATGTACTATTAGGGGGAGGAAGAGTAGGAATTCGTCGACAGCCAACGCGGATACGTATGTCCGGATCATTCCGGGATATCCCCTCGGTAGATTCCGGCGTCCGTATAACGAATGCCAGTCGTCCGTACAGTGGGCCAGGTACCAGGGGTGCCCGGAGGGCCTTTGTATACTATACGAGTGCATATATTTTGAACTGAACGAAAGTTTACATGAAATAGATAAAATAGCATTTATTTTGTGGTCATCCCGAGTCCCCATTGTGATTATGCAGGTCAGATGCATTTATGACCTTTCATATAGCATAACATTTTTTTTCTGGTATTTTTTCTGGTTTTAATCGTGTTCAGAAACTGGATAGAAACGCGAAATAAAGCAACGGTGACACGGGCATCACGCGTGAGTCACATATGTCACATCATATCACACTCGTGACAATCACTGAGAGAAAAGAAAAATTAAATCAACTCCAATCGTTGTTATTCATGAAAAGAAACATTCACTAAAAACCACCGACTCAAGTCACTCAAGTTGACTCAAGTCGACTTCCATTGACTTCGAAGTCGCAGTGGAGTCATCAAACAACTCGGCTTGACTCGACTCAATCTGACTTTCTAAGTCGACTTCGTAGGGCCAAGTCGGAAGTCGCGGCAACATTACTCTGAATATGAATATGATACATTATGAATACGATACGGTCCCGGAAAGTGAATATGATATGGATATGAATCGATGCGCCATTTGCCGTATTGTATTCGTATTTGGCCAGCACTACAGTATAGTAGGGTTCCTTGGATACCCACTTTGATGTTTCCGCTGCCGAGTCCGCAATGCACCGAAATAAAATCTGAATTTAAGTTTGTAGATACTAGAACCTATAATGAGCTATACCGCTGCAGAATTTCATGATTTAAGCGTGTAACCCAGATAAAAACATTGCTCTCGGCGGCCGAACTATCATCTCATACGTGCAACAATTTAAGAGCCACGCTGGTGAAACATAAAGAGATAAAGACCGGTGTAAAGACAACATTGGTTGCCAGGGTGTGGGAAATGAGGCAGGAGCTATTCCCTGCACTAGGTAACTTGGAATCTGCTAAACCTCAGATTTCCCCGGCACAGGGCAGAAGATCCGTGCCCAAGAAGGTGATTTGAACGTGGTCGCATGATGGTAACTTTCTGACACTAAGTTGTGAACAGCCTTGGCATCCCGGAGCGGCAGCTCCCCATGGAAAAACATGCTCTTCCCAAAACACCGGGATTCCCGTTAGAAGGTCGAGGCGGCTAGCCGGCCAGCCTGCGAGCCTCGTGAAGGTAGGTAGTAGCTGAGATTTCTGAAGAGATAGTCATCTCTTCACGAAGATTATAGCCCTGTTTTTGTACGCCCAGCTTGACCCTTAGGACGAAGGATGAGTTTCGGCTTCTCTTTTGTGTTCTTGGCGCACTCCGTTTCTAAGAAGATCGAAGGTAAGGGGAACGCCGCCGCGGGATCCTGCACTCGAGAGAGACGTACCTAACTCCCGGTCCTTATCTTCCAATTGGTCCTGCTGTTTAGCAACCCCACCGCCGTCGCTACGTACTGATCCCGATGATCGTTCCAGGCTCCCCCACGAAACTCCTCCCCATACGATATCGTTTTCATCGCTATTTTCCACATCTACTTACGTCCCTCGTACCATGTACCCTGCGGTCCTTATTGCCAAGATGGGCGTCTCCCACTGGGCTTTACCTGCAGCCTCCATTAAATGGGCGGAGACTCGCGGCCGAAAGCCCACCCACCGCGGCTCGACATCTGGTGAAGTCTTCATGATGTCGGGTGGCCTGGTGTCCTGGTCGTTGAAGAATCAGGCCGCAGTTGCGCTGTCGACTACAGAGGCGGAGTATGTCGCGCTGA
Source organism: Mycena galericulata (assembly GCA_029289565.1). NCBI lineage: Eukaryota > Fungi > Basidiomycota > Agaricomycetes > Agaricales > Mycenaceae > Mycena > Mycena galericulata. The sequence continues at coordinate 64,612 of JARKIA010000235.1, forward strand.
CACGCAGCTCCAAACAAGATATGTGGATGTATAGCTTCCTTGACGAGCTGCGCATGTCCCAGGAGCCACCAGCCGTCCTCTACGGTGATAATCTGGGGGCAGCGCTCCCGCGGTACGCGAAGGGACATGCGCGCGTCAGGAATATTGACATTCGCGAGCGCTATGTTCGCGAGCGCGTCGCGGCCGGGGACGTCGACATTCAGCATGTCCCTTCTGCCGAAAATCTTGCCGATATTTTTACGAAGGTTCTCCCTCGCGAAGCGCACCTTGCCATCGTCCGCGTGTTGGGCCTCACGGAGTAGGGGTGCGGAGCGGAGATGCTCACTCGAGGCGGAGTTTTCCTTTCTTCCTCGCACGGTCACTCCCATTATTCCTTCTCTTACTTTACTGATGCTATATGACCCGTTCTCACCGGGGGGAGTGTTGAAGTAAAGGCTCGACGCGCCATATAGTCGGCACGTGGACCGAGTGTCCGCGTGTGTAGACCTACCCCCTGTAATATGTACTAACAACACCCGGGTCCACTCCGTCTCCGTTCCGTGTCTGTTCGATATCGCACCCCTTTCCCCGTAGCACTACTTATATTGTCGCTACACCCGAGACAGACCTCAGCCGTTCACTCTATCGTGCCCGTCTGAGGTTTGTCTCCTCCTTACTTATTTATTCTTATCCACTACTTATTTATCTTGTAGTGTTACTTCTTACACAATTTCCGGTGATTGGCTCCATTTTAAGCTAAGCGTACGCAGTTTTCAGCGGTACAAGTATTACTACACGGTTATCCGGAAGACGACGGGCGAGAAGGAGGGCGCGTCCCCGTCCAACTTGTGTTTCTTTGGCTGTTCAAGTTCGTGCTCCGCTATCCAGTTCCGGGTAGCCACCCGTGACCCAAATTTTTAGTTCGACGATTCAACATCTGCAAAATTTTGGCGTGAAGCATCTCAGTGTTGGGTTTCAGACAAGCATATTTCCGCGCATTTCGGACCTTTTCGGAGTGAGCCTCGACGTTGAAAGCGTGCGAGAAAATCCCATTTGATCACGAACGACTGCGGTTACGCTAACTCGGACGAGATCGATCTTCCTATAGGTCTCCAAGGCGATAAGGCAAAAGATATCCGATCCTTGCTCAAATATCTGTATGCAGGGCACCCGAGTACCACTCATTTAATCAGCATTGAGTCGGGGTATGCAAGTCAAGATCAAAGTGGCCGGGAGACAAAGAAATACAGTAAAATCTATAATGAAAGGTGAGTAGTACAGCTACAAATTTAATTTCAACCATTCATTCTTGGCTAAGGGGTCCACGCAGAATTTCACAAGGGGCATGGCCGTGAGGGCGGAGGGCGAGCATAAAAATGATTCCATGTGTTCAACAGCTTGAGGTACTCATCGTGATATGCCGCTGGAGTTTTAGCCATTTTATCTCTGCCCAGTCTGCGGGAGAAAGGAGCTCCCGAGGGGAAGAACCAAAAAAAAAGACTTGGACCGGAGTCCAACATGTACAAGAATCACAATTATGGCGTAGATATCAGAGTGTGCAGCCCTTACAGTTTATACCAGTGTAATAGCATCGAAATAAATCTGACGCACCGCAGTACATGAACAGCGAAAAATACACTCAAGGCTTCCTGCCGGCCTATCTGACTCCGGCCGCTGAGTCCAGCGGTGGGCTCTCTCTTCAAATCTTTCTATACTTGAGGTAATCCCAAGATAATCCCTCAAACCAAGTCTCAGTGATCTGCGAGGGATATCAGGATTATGGAGGTCTATTTGAGTCAGCGCAGGCGCCACGCTCAGCTACGCTGAGCGACGCGAAGCTAAACATAGGTAACCTAGTTACGGCCAATTACGGCCAGACATAGGGGGCGGTTACCTACACAGAGGGCTGTGTTTGGGGGCTAAACCTAAACATGGCCTGTTGGGTACCCAAACAGACCCAATTACGGCCAAACAGACCTAGCCTGACCTCTGTTTAGGCGACGTCGGAACGTAGTGATTGCTGAACCTTTAGGTTTGGCTACCCTGGGGAACTTGGATTTCGCCCAATTTTTGCTACAAGTACAAACAAAGATTTCGTCATATAGAATTGGTCATTGCGAAACTAAATCGAAAGAAAGCGGGGTAAGATATAGAAATACATCAAAATGCAAGGATATGTTCTTCAACTTGTTACTGGCTTGAATCCTTATGCGCGAGCCCATTTCACCACCTGGAACCAAAGATATTCCCTGAGTTCAATTTTCTGCTATTAGTCATTTATGCTTCGTGTTCGGGCCAGTATCCATTGACGTGAGAGAGTTCTTGATCCGGCTTGTCGCGGCCAGAGACACCGCGGTGGCACGACCACGTGCCGCAAAGGGGTACGCTCAAGGATTGCTCAAGGACGTGTTTCTGAGGTATGTCAAGCCTTTTAGGCAGACTACTCTTTTCAGCCTTTTATGTAATTGGGATAATAGCGCGATGCAGCCATCCGAGTGCAGTGCGGAACTTGATGGCTAGTGGCTCTTGTAAGTAGTGCTGTGTTGGAAACTAAATACCAGTGATTAAATTTTGCCAGAAATTCCAGAGCCCAAGGTCCATAGCTAGCACATGCATGTGACTTTGCAGTTTTTTTGATGAAAAATGGGCAAAAATGCTAAAAATCACCAACTTGTGCCAGGTGCATTCTGAGTTCAAATCCATATGGATTCAGGTCAACTAAAGTATGGATAGGGTTGCTTTTGTGATTGCTTCTGCCCTACTTATATACACCACTCTTGGAAATTTGATGAAACCACAGAGTCGATTTTTCCCACACCCCTAAAATATTTTCTTCTGGAAGAATTGTACCCAAATGGTGAGGTCAAACAGTGTCTACACTCTTAAATTTCTCATACTTCATGCTACAATTTTATTTGACGACATTTGGCCCAGAAATGAGCTCAAACCAGGGTGTGCAAAACTTTATAGCGCCACTGTATGTGAAGAATGTTAAAAATCAGTCATCCATGTCCCATTCCTCGTTTTCAGCATCCGAAACCACTGGAGCAGCTGCTTCTCGAGTGAGATGAGTTCCGCGTGACATATTCCGCTTCTGTGGAAGTCGGGGAAACTGTAATCCGGCCGCTATGTGGGCTGCACGAGCATTAAGGATTGCCCCGAGAGCTTCCAGATGGCAGGTGAGGAAGAACTTTACCAAGATGGCGGCAAAAACTTGATTTCCTGACATACATCATCTCAAGTCCAATTCTTGCTTAATTTGAGTTGTAACTATTGTACATGTATATCTCTCAGAAAGCCTCTGTGACGTCTCTAGCAGTCCTTTTAGAACTTATCAAAAATAGCAGGCCTGGTCCCCAGCTAGAAATGTTATTAGCATGTTATTTATTGCTATGTTATTAGCATCCGAGTTTCCAGCACAGCACTACTCTCTAATGTGATGCAAACCATAGGTATGCTCCGAAACTCTACCTGTTCCATATTCAACAGGTTGGACCATAATTTCCGCTGAGCCTGCCACTGCGGGCAAGTGCCATGACCGTGGGTTCACGGCATATGATCGACACTTGCCATGGCGTTGCACAGGCGTTGCACAAAGATCAGATGTCTTCGGCCGATGTCACTTCTGAAATTCGTGAGAAATCAGTGAGAAATGAGGGAGATCGAACCCACACCGGAAAGTGTGACGTCACATGTCACGCTTTCCGGTACCCGGGGGAATAGCTTCCCCCAGACCCCCTCCCTTTCGCTGCGCTGCCCTTTCCACTGGCGCGGGGCCTTTTTGCTGCGCTACCTTTTTGCTGGCGCTGGCCTTTTTTTCTCTGTACTTGTATGCAAAAATGTTGTTTTTGGAGTTCTTTTCTAAGTGTGCGTTGCGGGCGCCGGCCCGGACGGCTGGGGTTTTCCACCCCAGACCCCGACCGCTGCGCGGGGCTTCCGCTCGCCGCGGGGGCCCACTGCGTGGGTCTTGCGCGAGGCCCACTGCGTGGTGCCAAAAAAACGACGCGACCGAAATCGAACCGACGACCTCACAAAAGAAATTGATATACACGTGACATACCACTGAGCCAAACCATTGATGAGGTGTTGCTGAAATGCTACCGACCTGTCGGGTGCACGGTGCATGTAACGGTCACACATCACGACTTTCCGGTGTGAGTCCAAATTCCTGAGGGCCTGGCCTGGTTGGGCTGCGTGTCCGGGGATCTATGTATAGGCAGGGCCTCTATTCACCCAAAATGAGTTTCCAGATGCTAGCGGGCGCTGCAGGCTTCAGGCCAGCCCTGAACATCACTACGGAGGAAACCTGAATTGGGGGCCGCATCCTATCTATGTATCCCATCCTAAGGGTTCAGCACCCGCCTCGAAGAGGCCTAATCCCACGTCATTGCTATAAAATGCTCTCACAAATAATTGCTGAACCTTTAGGTTTGGCTACCCAGGAGAAGATGGATTTCGGGCACTTTTGCTACATGTACAAACAAAGATTTAGTCATGCAACATTGGTCATGGCAAAATAAAATCGAAAGAAAATTGGGCAAGAATAGCAATAAATCAAAATGCAAGGATATGTTTCTCAGCTTCTCACTGGTGTGAATCCTGGTGTGCCTGCCCTTTTGTTCACCGAAGGCCCAGAAATTCTCTCAGTTCAATTTTGGTCATTAGTCATTCCAGCTTTATGATCGGGCTGCTATCCGTGAGCTAGTCATTTCTGCTTACAGTATTGCAGTTTGCATATTAGTTAGCACAGCCCCGATCAACGCTATTAGGGCAGTCAGAGTAGCCAATTCTGTGATGATTCTAGTCCCACAAAAATGATTTTCCCCAGAATCGTGGGGAGATATTGACTTAACTTTCAATTCTGTACCCGATTCTGGTGCAATTCTGAACTTAAAACCTATGCAGTAATGGAGAATTCCCGAAATTAAGACACATATAAATTGTTGCTCACATTCCAAGGCAGCCTACAATATGGACCAGAATCTTCAGACAAAATGTGTAGGGACTGAAGTCACTGAACACCAACTGGGGGAGAATTGCAATTGAAGAGGAGAGAAAACTTTGACAGTCAGTGATTTTGTGATAAAATAAGGTCACCTACTGTATCCTTTGAACTCTCAAGTCTTCGGAGGCTCCTCGTGACATATGGTTGCCTCAAGGGATTTGTCACAAGGAAGATTTCAATGAAGTTGACTTCAAGCACTGCTCCTAAATATCTTGAATTTACAGATTTCTTTCGGTAGAGAAGGGATGGGGTCCGCAGTAGAATCCTCCCTGCTGCTGAACAGTCTATCTATCAATACAGAAGTAGCATACTGCTTGAGAGGAATAGAACAGAGGTTTTGAACAAAAAATGGGTCTCGAACAAAAATTGAACCAGAATTACTTGGATTTTCTCAAATCGGGTCATTGACGGTTGGACTGCCAAATATTGATCTTTGTACTTATAGACCCCGGGCAATGAGTGTAGAAAAAATGCCATTCACCCTGGCATGGGTGGATCAACATTCATGCCCCACCCAAGATTCACTGGTGAAAAACACTTGGGCACGAATAGCCACACTCTTCATGCATGCCCACTGGAGTTTTGTCCAATAATGACTGCCATAGAACCGGCAGATCTCACAGCTCCGAGATATACCACTATACATTAATCCACGAATTTGCTTAGTTATTACTGGCCTGCGGTTTTGAGGGACCAAAGTAAAGGTAGAGCTAAATACCCTATAAAAGTTGGAGGGCATGCTATGACATCCTATGCACTAGCAGCAACTTCTTGAGGGCACGAACACAAACAGTCAGACTTGACATCCTATCAAAAACCACAACAACTCATTTATTCCAATGCCGTGTTATGGCATAAAATACTTATCCTACTGTCTTGTGGCTACCAGCAACGAAACTAGCAAGTGCAAAGCAGAGAGCACACTGGCAGGTTCAAATTTTGGCCGCTGTCCCGCAAATTTGATGTTGAATCGTCAAATGGGTCAGTCATGTTTGCTCAAATATTGCAGGGGAACGTGAAATAATTCCTAAAGGTTCAGCACCCGCCTCGGAGAGGCCTAATCCCATGTCATTGAGTTCACACACAACTAGAGAGAGGGCCAAGCATGAGAATATAGCACTTGCAGCAGTGATGGGCATCCGGGACGCCCATCAGAGAGAGTGGCATGGCGTGGGAGAATTCTCCCTCCTACAGTGATGGGCGTCCCGGACGCCCATATACTGACATTGCTATAAAATATGGTCGCAAATAATTGAGTTCATATCCAACTAGAGAGAGGGCCAAGCGTGAGAATATAGCACTTGCTGCAGTGATGGGCGTCCGGGACTCCCATCAGAGAGAGTGGCATGGCGTGGGAAGATTCTCTCTCCTGCAGTGATGGGCGTCCCGGACGCCGACATTGCTATAAAATATGGTCGCAAATAATTGAGTTCATACACAACTAGAGAGAGGGCCAAGCGTGAGAATATACCACTTGCTGCAGTGATGGGCGTCCGGGACGCCCATCAGAGAGAGTGGCATGGCGTGGGAGAATTCTTTCGCCTGCAGTGATGGGCAGGGTATATAACAGGATTCGAAATGACAAAACCATTGAAAATTATTGCTGTCCTAGCGACTACTTTGATAATAGCAGCGAGTTCACGACCGACACAGGAGAACGCTTTGGACGGTACGCCCCGAGTTTCCATGATAAACGCGTCATTCTTATACCAGATTTACAGTGCTGGAATTCAAGATATCGATCAATGGGACCTCACTGGAGCTCGAAGTATTCGAAAATGATGACTTGGGTGGCAAATCCACGAGTGCGTCTGGACCACTTCACAATATATCGTCGGCAGCAGATGAAAGTCTGATCACAGGAGGATCGACAATGACACCGCCATCGGTCAGCCCCGTGTCCCAATCGTTAACGGGGTCTACTAGCAGCCCAGAATTTTCCCCACGGCCGAACATGTCAGCCAGCGAGCCCTCCGTTTCTTCTTTGATGACTGGAAGCATCATGATTAATGGCAGAAGCTCAAGTGGACCACCGATCGGGTCGCCCAGCAGCCCCTCCCAGTCCGTTATCACCAGCGTCGCAGGAGCTCCGTCCGCTTCTTCCCTGATGAGTCGAAGGAGTTCAATTGGAGAAACAGGGTCACCAACAGGGTCGGGGAGCAGCGCCTTGGACTCGGGCTCGGTTTCTAACACCGGGTCTTTGTCCCCAACGACCGCATCACCGTTCCCAGCTTCTTCAGTCATGAGTGGAAGCAATGTCGATGGGCAAAGCACGTCGTTGAGAAGTACCTCTGACTTGGACACCCCGGGATCTGTATCAACCACACCCACTTCAGCTTCCCTGATGAGTGGGGAAACCTCCGAAAACGGGACCTTGTTATCAACAACCGCCTCAGTGTCCCCAGTTCCTTCTGGCAGTACCGGAATCACCACACCCACGCCAGCTTCCCTGATGAGTGGGCCCGCCCCAAATACCGGCACGTTGTTACCAACAACCGCTTCAGCGTCCCCCGTTCCTTCTGGAAGTACCAGAATTAGTTCCGATGGACAAAGCGCGTCGTTGAGAGGTTCCTCTGAATCGGAGACTACGCCCACCACGGGATCTTCAGGACCTACCTCCATGGCAGAAGGACTTTCGTCATCCATGTCTGCGACACAGCTCGGTAGTTCCAGCACGATGCTAACATCCACATGTCCCCCTTGTAACTGCCCAAGTAGCACAGCTTACAGCCCTTTGCGGAACATAGGGCGCGGCCGTTTTTTTTTTCCTATTTGAGACATTTTCTATCTTTTCGACCATTTCCCTCGCTGCGGGTTCAATTTTGAATATATCGCTCTGAAAACTATATGAGCCGAACGGCAATGAGAATCCGCATGTCCTCTCGTCCTTCGTTTATTTTTATTCTACCTTTATAATATATAGTATGAATTTATCACTTTTTCAAGCAGATCTCCTCCCACAAGGGGAGATGTTGATGCAGTGCTCTAGGCCGTGATTACAGCAAACATAGGCGTATTTCAGAGGTCGCCTCGTCGCCGTATTTGTTATTTGCACCTTCTGCTGCCCAGACGATGCAATTTAATGTGAAGATATTAGTGTCTATTAAAGTACAATGTTTCTGCATGATATATTGACCGGTTACTTAGAGGTTCGCTCTGGGCCCTCTATGAGGTCCTTAGAATTGACTCCAAAACTCAGATTCTTGCTGCATGCCCTCACGATAGAACGCGACGCGCCTCAACTCAACATCAGTTACGCATAACTGCACCACGTGACTGTTACAGATGGCAATATGGCCCACGTCGCGCACTGGTGCAAGGACATTTACTCAGAATCTGAGTTGTGGAGTCAATTCTAAGGACCTCATAGAGGGCCCAGAACGAACCTCTAAGTAACCGGTCAATATATCATGCAGAAACATTGTACTTTAATAGACACTAATATCTTCACATTAAATTGCATCGTCTGGGCAGCAGAAGGTGCAAATAACAAATACGGCGACGAGGCGACCTCTGAAATACGCCTATGTTTGCTGTAATCACGGCCTAGAGCACTGCATCAACATCTCCCCTTGTGGGAGGAGATCTGCTTGAAAGAGTGATAAATTCATACTATATATTATAAAGGTAGAATAAAAATAAACGAAGGACGAGAGGACATGCGGATTCTCATTGCCGTTCGGCTCATATAGTTTTCAGAGCGATATATTCAAAATTGAACCCGCAGCGAGGGAAATGGTCGAAAAGATAGAAAATGTCTCAAATAGGAAAAAAAAACGGCCGCGCCCTATGTTCCGCAAAGGGCTGTAAATACATATGTTTTTCATTCATCGAGGTGGCAGCTGGCTACAGTATGTACATACAGTGGCGGCAAAAAGTAATGAGCGCGGTGCTCTGGGCTCACCCCTAGTCCAAATGTCCAAATCACTCCAGATAAAATGTTGCCATGAACTTCCATCGATTTCATGACCCTGTCTCCACTCACTGTCAACTTCACTTATCACTTGCTATACAAAAAATCACATTGTATTTACAATGAAGCGACATTTCAGCATTACCCGAAAAACTTGAGTAGCAACGCAAAATGCTCATGCGTTCCAATACTGGCGACGTGGCTCTCTCTTCTCCCGCAACGCCTGGTATGCGTTGGCCTTGTCCACATTCTTGGATGTGGCGGTAACATGCGGGCCGTTGCTCACACGATCACCAGACTTCTTTGCAGCTCTTTTGGCAGCCCGCTTGTCTCGCGCAGAAAGAGTTTTTCGGCTCGCACCACCTCTGGGGCGGAATGCGGTTGGCGCGAGTGGTGTCGTCGAAGGTAACATAGTTCCATGTATGCGGGACCCGTACCTAAAGGTAGCGGGAATACATATGGTCATACTCCGTACATCAGAAGCCAAAAACATGGGAGTGGGACATGGATGTGGAATGTAGATCAGTGGAGGTTTGTGGGCATGCAAACCCAGAAAAAGTCCCTACAAGATAATACACTTCTTCTTCTTCTTCTCTGCTCCTGATTCTAAGTATCTTGGTTGTCGTAATGCTCGAATGAGACTTGTGAACACCTGTTCTACGTTTTGTGCGGTTTTAGCTGACGTTTCGATGAATTCGCAGCCGAACTGTCGCGCTAGCGCTACTCCCTCCTCCTTTGATACTTCGCGCTCATAGGCCTTGTCGGATTTGTTGCCGACCAGCATGAGAATGGGGTCTCCCCCTTTAACTCGTCTGACGGACTGGCGGAAGACCTCGAGCCGATCGAATGTTGTCCGGGATGCGATCGAGTAGACCGGTATAAATCCTTGGCCCTCTCTGTACTGTATTATTACTGGGCCGGACAGGGAAGACAATGAATCGAATGCACGTACCGCACCCATTGATCTGGGAGTGTCGCGTACTCCTCTGGTATGCGGCTCAGTCAGCCAGATAAATGAGGAGATCGATTCCCTACGCTGTTCATGGTCATCGCCTCCGTCGATGGCTGCGCATTTCTTGGTGTAGTCTCAATATAAGACTCTTGGCAGATTCGATTCACTGGAGGGTACTCCCCCAGTCCGTTTTTCGGCCTCCCTATTCGATCTACAGTCCGAATCCGATTGTGACCTCTTATTTGCCACCTTCCTACGTATTGGTGGCTTGATTCGATTCCCGAATCGGTTTCCAATTTCTTTGTTCTGCCAGACCTGGCCCTCTGTAAAATACCAGATTTTTCTGCACCCGCACCGAATGTTGAACTTTGTGAGTGTTTCGGTGCAATAAACGAGGCACATTAATTGATTCGCAGCATGATTCCCGGTCGAAACCATGTTCCCAACCCTATGCTGGTCTGTGGGGGTTCAAGATCATCAGAACATTGTTTATGTATTATCCAAGTTGCACAAATTTTCCCGTATTTTAATTGAACACGGTTCGGCCGTTTTTTTTGTGCTTGGGGGGACGGCTGGGGCTTTCCGCTCCAGACCCCGGCCGCTGGTATTCAAACCCTGATTCCTCGGCACCGCCCTCCACCGGCAAAAGAAAATTCCCAGGAAAATCCCAGGCGCTCTTTTTGAGCTGCGCTATGTAGATTCAGGTAGCCTTGGTCAATACAAAACTTTCTGCCGGTTCAGAATTTTTGGAGCATGCTCTGGGCGACAATGAGAGTCCAAACAAGGTGCCATATTCAAATGCTGATTGCCCGGCCCCGGAGATGGAAAACTCCGAGCATTCAAACGTGACCTGTTATGTAAACCTCATTTTTCGCGGAAGATTCGCAGGAGATAGCCAGCGAGATTCTGAGCAAAACTGTCTGCTCAGATTTGGCGTAGGTACCCTCGTTCTTATGCGCGGGGCCTGAAAGGTCTCCATGAAGTGAGGCAATGCAGCGTTGTTTGTCAATGTGGTATTCAAACGCTGATTCCCCAGCCCCGGTGACAGAAAAGTTCGAGCATTCAAACGTGACCTGTTATAAAAACCTAATCTTTCGAGGAAGATTGGCAGGAGATGGCCAGCAAGATTCTGAGCAAAACTGTCTGCTCAGATTTGGCGTAGGTGCCCTCGTTCTTACACGCGGGGGCTGAAAGGTCTCCATAAAGTGAGGCAATGCAGCATTGTTTGTTAATGTGGTATTCAAACCCTGATTGCCCGGCCCCGGAGACGGAAAACTCCGAGTATCCAAACGTTCCTGTTGGTTGACTTCGGGGAAGCCATAGACCTCCGAATGAAGGAAACCCAGGCGCAGCGTCGCTGAGGAGGCCGGCAAAACCAAAGAGAGGATGACCGAGGATAAAATCCCCGAGCAGTACCGGGAGTTTGTGACGGTCTTTGCCAAGGAATTATTTGATTCCTTGCCAGAGAGGAGACCCTGGGATCATGCAATCGACTCAAGCCAGATGCAAAGGCTGTAGAACCAATGAAGACTCTGGCCTTGCCCAGCCCAGTCACCAGGAATCGTTGCTTCTCCTGACGTGGTCCGATCCCCATCTGTAATTCAACATAATGGGCAATCTTCCCTTTGGAGTTTTCCGTGCCGTCCGCATTACGTGCAATGATGTGAACATCGAGTTCTTTCATTTCGAGATTTTCAGCCTTGGCATAGTCTCGATCAATGCAGGTGGCAGTACAACCATTATCGAGAAAAGTGCGTATATGACAGAAAAGAGTTGTTTATTGGAAGCAAACTTAGACATACATGTAGGTTGTAACCGAAGGGTTGTGACCGAGGCGGGAATGCAGGAAGTGTAATAAGTTCAAGGACTAGACTTGATGTGTGGGTTAAATTTTCCCTAACTTCCCGAGGGGCTCAATTCGATCCTCCCCGTTGAATTCAGCAACTCAAAAAAATTGTCGAATTTGTACGACGGTCGGAATGCTCCGAGCGCTGTTTCAACCGAATTTCCCCGAGGCGACGGATTGGTTGCCCGGAGATCTGTAAATTTTCTGTACATACCGTGGGGTGGGAATGGAGGGCCGTATCAGCGCGCACAACCTGGATCATCATCAATACATACACTTGAATCTCGGCGGAAAATGAGCACGCACCATATTTGCGAACGGCTCTACCAGCTCATTCCGATGCGCTGCGTTGCGCACTGATTGACTGGGATTCTCGATCGCAGGCGGCGGGTAAGACATGGGGAGGGGGGTAGAAGGATGGCTTTGAACACCCCCAGAAGCCATGGCGTGTACCGGTTGCGTGGAAGATTCATCCTTCGCCTTGTTTTTGGAGCTTTTCGGCCGTCCGCGCCCCCGTTTTGGTGGTTGTAGAGGATCGCCTAAAACGATTCCATCTCATTGAACATCCTTGCCTCGCGTGCATAGTTACCGTATTGGGCTGCACAAAACTACCCAGTTCCTCGGAGACCGGGGTGGACTGGGGTATTCCTCCCCATAATCCCCAGACTGTTCTGAGTCATTTGTTCGGCATTGAATACCGGTTGAATTCGTTCGAAGCTCAGGTCGGCTGAGCCGCCGAGCTTATGAATGAGATCTACCTTACCGATTTTGAGGCCAGTGGAGTGCAGGCCCAGTCCAAAAAAAAAGACAATCTCGAGCGTCATAAGCCCTGGCCGGGAGTCGAACCCGGAACACCCAATTACGTACTTGATTGAGGTAGGCAGAATCAGGCAGATACGTTCAAGCGACGAGTCAGACACCGACAATCAAACTGGCACAGCACCGGGGTGTTACGAGGGGATAATTCTAATGCGCAACCCGGTTTCTCAGGGAAACCCCGGGCATCAGAGAAATCTTGGAAGTTTCTAATGTGCAACCCCTCCGAAACCGCCGATCATTTTCGGCCTCAGTCCAAATGCCCGGATCTGTACGTGTGTCATCCCGACAGTTGCACCTCTGGGCGCTATCATACTCACCGCTTAATCTGAACACTTACCTCCTGCCAAATCGAAACCTAATCTCTGTGTAATGCCATCTATGTATCCTCTATTTCCCTCAACTTGGAGGCACACTAAAATTTCAAGCAGACTGTACTGGAGAATTGTATTCCGCCTCTTGTTGTACTTCACGCACCTTTCGCTAATATACACTGCATTATATTGCAATTATATCGCTTAATTTGCTATGTCACCGTCTGAACGCGATGCTCCCGGCCCTGATCAACCGCCTCATATCGGAACTTGCACCCCATCGCCCTGCTCTCAGCACCACCTAAATGTGTCTCATTGCCCCAGATTGCCGCGCCTATCGAATAATATTTGCTGACTGCCACAATTCCCTGGTGCATGTATAAAATCCACAGGTATTCAAGAATTCTGACAGCAGCCCATCTCACGACATGGATAACTCGAGCTCTGAATATCCTGCCTACACCACTACCCACAGTAAAATTCTCGGCCTTTCATTTTGCTGAACACACCTTCCAGGCTGCTTCGCAAGCTGAATACCCGTCCATATTAACTCCGAAAACCATTTCCTAGTGGGACTTTCACAGATGAGGTGCCGTCTATTGTCTCGTCTAATGTTGTGGAAGCCTAGGAGGCTGTCCCGCACATCAATGACCTGATACCCAGCTTGAACTTGAAAGAGATGGAGGGGCAGCTTTTCACCGTGGTTCTCGGGACTCTGATTCTCATATAAACAGCGAGAATATGGAAACTGGTCTTGCTCTGAGGAAATCTCGCTCTGGACACATTTATAAGTGTGCATTGTGTCGTAAGGAGGGCCACAATCGCTCCAACTGTCCCAATATGGAGTAACCACACTTAGATACATATTCATTCATTTCGTGAGGTTATCCCTTCCATTCAGCCGCCGGCGCAATATTTTTTTTAAGTGGCCGAAGGTCCGGTCCGACCTCCGAAAGTGCGCTTTGAACTTGTCCGAGCGGACAAGTTCACGACGCAGTACTGGCGGCAGAGTTTATTTTTTACCAGTTGACCCGGCGCCTTACGGAACTACCGGCCGGCGGGGTTTCTCGAGAAACCCGGGTGCCCATTAACACATCCAATATTGGAGGGGTTTCTGTGAGAAACCGGGTTTCTCATTAGAATTATCCGTTACGAGGTGTTACGGCCCCGAACTGTTTTGCCCAAATTTTGCTCGCAAATCCCACAGGCGGTGTCGTCCGCTGGACTCCAGGCCCGCGGCAGGATCATGGGAATTGAACATATGACGGGAAGACTAACTCCAAAAGAATTGAAACGTATGGAAAGCCGGAGCACCACGCTCTTTAGCGAGCCCCGGCAGTAATGCCGAGCGATGCACATCGTTTTCCCAGGGACAGGACCCCAGGATCGACTTTCATAGCATTGGTTTAGTGAGTGCCCTCCCCAGTGGGCCAACTCCCAAGTTCCATCCGCGACGCGTGGGGATACGCGATCACGTGGCTTAATAATGATCGGAGCTCAACGCGACAAGTTCGTGTCGGAGCGACAATGGACGCACACAGCCACCGAAGACGAAGAGTCTTATTATTTCGACGAGATCTGAATACGCAATTCGATCCATTACAGATTATGCGTACAAAAATGATGCGTGTGGTTGGACCTGCGTGAACGGTGATATTCTGAAATCCATAACCGGGTGGATTCAATGCCGAACTGCCCCTATTCACTTCACTCATATCAAGAAGGACAGCCCAACCGATTTCTACAAAAGAACTAGGGAACTGGCAATCAAGGCCTCCGAACTACCGAGGTGTACACTGGAGGCCGCAAGTCAACATGCTCCTGGTCCTCGCCCCCCACTCCTCGCTACTGCTCAGCTTCTTGATGTGCAAAAAGTAACCTCAGACCTGCCAAGCGTTCCAGAAGTATCAGAAATGGCTCCTGTGGCCCGGCGCTTGGAGTACCAGGCCCCTCATCGCGGATGAGAACGTTTGTACGAGATGAGGGAGCGAAATCGCAAAAAGTTGTTGGATGCCCCTTCAGCTGCGATATTTTGAAAGGAAATCAAAAAACTTTCAGATCCTGATCCAATACCCGTATCTGTGACCGCGGAGGCGCTTCGTAATGTGTTTGAGAAACGGTTTAACCCACCTGAACATCTTCCGGAATCTTTTGACGCAACGGAACACAAGTTCAACCGACTCCTAGCCGCGCTCATCCCGGAAACTACCATTGACTCTTGGAACGAAGGCTTCTTTTCTGCGGAATGGACGGAGGAAGACATTGCAGAGGTGAAAGACCACATTTGCAAGCATGGCCTCGCTAGTGCGACCGGAGAAGATGCCATTCTGTACAGCAAAATCCTTGAAATTCCGAACGATGCACTGGCTTATCTCTATAACGAATGCATTCGCCGCCGAGATGGTCCTTCCATCTGGTTCAGAACAGCAATAATTGGCCTCTTAAAGAAAGGGAAATTGAACTCTGACCCTGACAGCTATAGAATCATCACTCTGGAGAGCTGCGTACTCAAACTCTTAACACTGTTAATTCACAAACGGATTACCAAGTGGGCGATTGCGCGCGAGCTCATTCCAGATTATCAGAATGGCTTCCGTGGATGAGCAGCGCGGCTCTCTGATCACGGAATAGCTCTGTTCCGGCCCGATCAAGCAAACGCAACCATACGTGACTTTCAACATGCTCAATTCACGCGTTCTCCATCCGGCGTATATTTCTCCGACGCGTTCAAGTTCCCGCCTTGCCCAGGCTCCGTTCCCACGCTCGCTGCAATTGTCTCGGAATTAATTCCGCAGCTTAGTGAGACTCGTACAGCCTCGCGGACCTTGCCTCGGATCTACTTTACTTTCCAGTATAAATACTGCAGCCCCATGTACTTACAGCCTTTTGCAGAACTTAGGGCGCGGCCGGATTTTTTTTTTTTTGGTAAGTTTTCGGGAGAATGGCTATCCTGAGCTCAATTTTCAATGGATTCCCTTTGTAGTAGGCTCATTCTACTCGTGCTGTAAATGCGGAGGGCATGGCATCTTACGATTTTTTTTGAGCACCGCGAAATCATTTAGTAGGTCAGATTGGGGTGTTTTGAGCTGTCTGAGAGCAGAACATGCCGCAAAGTAGCTGTAGTGCTCGGGTTGACCTAGATTTTTAATACAATGCACTTATGAGTATTCCGGAGGGCAGTAAACACCGGGATAGTGAATGTGACTTGTATTTCAAATTTATTGCTGTTGGGGAAATTCACCTGATATCCCACCTGTTTACATGTATGATAGAGTTTAAATACAAGTGACATTCACTATCCCGGTGTTTGCTGCCCTCCGGAATACTCATAAGTGCATTGTATTAAAAATCTAGGTCAACCCGAGCACTACAGCTACTTTGCGGCATGTTCTGCTCTCAGACAGCTCAAAACACCCCAATCTGACCTAGTAAATGATTTCGGGGTACTCAGAAAAAATCGTAAGGTGTCATGCCCTCCGCATTTACAACACGAGTAGAATGAGCCTACCACCAAGGGAATCCGTTGAGAATTGAGGTCAGGATAGCCATTCTGCCAAAAACTTACTAAAAAAAAAAAAAAACGGCCGCGCCCTAAGTTCCGCAAAAGGCTGTAACAACAGATTTTATATATCGCATTTTGCCACAGATTTCGTATGCCGCCTTCTTGAGCCTTCGTCGTTGCTCATGCCCGTCTCCGCCTCCGCCATCGTGTCCCTCGTCGTCCACTATCTCGTCTCGTTCTCACTCTTCGTCGCCCCCATCGCCGCTCGCCGTCTCGCCAACGCATCTTTACATGATGTTCCCCCTTTCCCCTTCATTTCCCACCATTCGAGCATTGAGGATGGTTTGACCCACTCGCATCACACTTATCGTTCTACTGCTGTCCTCGGAGTTGCCAGCTTGATATTTATTTTATCAGCTCGCGCTCTCAGACGTGCCGTCAGCGTATCATTTTGGAGCCCACCGCAAGGGGTCTCAACCATTGCGTCAGGCTCGTCTCGTGCCTTCCCTCATACCTCGCCTCTCGATTATTTTCCCTTGCATTCTTCGCCACAACCTTCGCCTACGCCGCCGCTCGCACCCTCGCTGTCGCTGCCCGATGTCCCACAGCCGCCGTCCCCGGTTCTCCCGCCGATGCCGCCGCCGCCCCCGATGCCCGGTCGTAACGATCGCATAGCCCCCACGTTTAATTCGCAGCACCCCCGAGAACTCCGCAGATATTTTTCCGACCTCGAGTTTTTATTTTCGCGCTCCAGCATCACTGCCGACTCCGAGAAGAAGTACCACGCGACCCGTTTCTTGTCCCTCGACGACCAGGACCTTTGGGAGTCCATCCCCGAGTTCGCCGACGACGCCGCTTCGTTCCCCCAATTCACCGCCACGATATTCCGCCTCTATCCCGAAGCTGATCCCGACCGCCGATATTCACTCGCAGATCTCGACGCCCTCGTCTCCGAGTTTTCGCGCGTTCCTTCGCTATCGCGTCCCCACTTCCACGAGTTTTATCGCAGGTTCTTCGCCATGTCCTCATTCTTACGCGCTAAAGACCGTCTTTCCGCACCCGAGCAGTCCCGCACCTTTGTTCGCGCCATCCCGTCGAATATTTGGCACCGCGTGCACGAACGACTTCAGATTACAGCTGTTTGCAGAACTTAGGGCGCAGCGTGTTTTTTTTTTTTTTTGTAAGTTTTCACGAGAACAGCGATTGCGGGATCATTTCTCAGTCGTTTGCTCTGAAAATAGGCTCATTCAATTTGCACGGAAAGGGCGGAGGGCCTCGTCTCCTAGGTTTTTGTATGGGCACCGAAAATTCCCTTTTTGGGATAGATTCCCGTGTTTTTCAGTGGTTGAGCAGAGAACATGTCCCATGGGACCTATTTTGCTCTGATTGACCTAGATTTTTATTACGGTGGACTTCGACATATTCCGGAGGGCCTGAAATACCGGGATAGTAAATGTGAAAGCTGGTTCGTATCTACCATACACTTTGGGATCAACAATATGAAAGGAATTTATCTGTGAACTGTATATTTGAAGTATTGATCACATTCAAAATACCGGTACTTGAGGCCCTCTGGAATATGTCGAATTCCACCATAACAAAAATCTAGGTCAATCGGAGCAAAATAGGTCCCATGGGACGTGTTCTCTGCTCAACCACTGAAAAACACGGGAATCTATCCCAAAAAGGATATTTTCGGTGCCTATAAAAAATCCTAAGAAACGAGGCCCTCCGCCCTTTCCGTGCGAATGGAATGAGCCTATTTCCAGGGCAAACGGTTGAGAAATGATCCCGCAATCACTGTTCTCGTGAAAACTTACCAAAAAAAAAAAAAAAAAACACCGCGCCCTAAGTTCTGCAAACAGCTGTAAATTCCCTGTAGTGTTTTATAATAAATGGGCCTCTAACTCAGCCCGATTGTTTACAGCCATTTGCAGAACTTAGGGCGCGGCCCGTTTTTTTTTTTTTTGGCAAGTTTTCACCAGAACAGCAATTGCGGGATCATTTCACAACCGTTTGCCCTGGAAATAGGCTCATTCGATTTGCACGGAACGGGCGGAGGGCCTGGCTTCCTAGATTTTTTTATGCGCACCGAAAAGTTCCTTTTTGGGATAGGTTCCCGTATTTTTCAGTGGTTATGAGGAGAACACATCCCATGGGACGTATTTTGCTCCGATTGACCTAGATTTTTAATATGATGGACTTGGACATATTCCGGAGGGCCTGAAATACCGACTTTTTGAATGGGATCGATAATTTAAATATACAGCTCATAGATAAATTCCTTCCATATTGTTGATACCAAAGTGTATGGTAGATTTGAACCAGAGTTCACATTCAAAATGCCGGTATTTCAGGCCCTCTGGAATATGTCCAAGTCCATTATATTAAAAATCTAGGTCGATCGGAGCAAAATAGGTCCCATGGGACGTGTTCTCCTCGCAACCGCTGAAAAATACGGGAACCTATCCCAAAAAGGAACTTTTCGGTGCGCATAGAAACACCTAGGAGGCCAGGCCCTCTGCCCTTTCCGTGCAAATCGAATGAGCCTATTTCCAGGGCAAACGGTTGTGAAATGATCCTGCAATCACTGTTCTGGTGAAAACTTGCCAAAAAAAAAAAAAACGGGCCGCGCCCTAAGTTCTGCAAACAGCTGTAAACAAATGCCCGGCTCTAATAGCCGGGTTTATTGTAAAAGACCCCAGGCTGTGGTGCTGGGCCTCGACTTCTCTCCCATCTTCTGCACTAGTGTTGCCGCGACTCGAGTCGATCAGAATCGACTTAACTCAAATAGCACGACACATCCACCATTTATCGTAGGTAGTAAATAGCATGCAAATAGAGTCAATGTAACTATATAACATACTTATAGCACTCCAGTGCCCAGCTCGTCGTACCCCTCGAGGCCGATTATGCCGAGGGCTCAGGGGAGAGGGAACGGCCAGAGCCTCTTCTCGCCGCCGGGAGCTCCGGCTGCGCCTCAACCGCGCGGCGGGTTATATCGCATTCACCGTGACGTGTTCTGGGCTTTGAGGCCCGCTTTCCGGAGGCCCGGGCATCGGCGAGCACGGCGGAGATGGCATTCGCGCGTGGAGAACACGTACTAGCATGCTTGTACCATGGGGGTTGGGGCATCGAGGCGCCCACGCGAATGAGGCCGTCGGGAGGTGCAGATTGCGGCGGAAGGGACAACGTTCCCGGGGTGTTCGAGACGTGCCGCGCGTGTCGCGCTGAGTGGCTCCGGTGCTGCAATCCAACTTCGACCAAGCCGCGTATGACCGCGCTGCGGAGCTAGCTACGGCGGCACGCCTACCTTCACGCCGGCGGACCCGCTCGTATATGTCGCGGCTATCACGCTCGTCGACTTCGGGTGAGGCACCATGCACCAAGTGCTCGTCTTTGCGGCCGAGCGCGGGTGGCTGCACGCGCAGACATGCTGGGTGGGGCTGGTGCCTGCCGCTTCAACTCAGCCTACTCGGCGGCGCGAGCGCGAGGTCGCTTGTTGCGCTCGCTGAACTCGGTTCTTGTATATTTACTTTCTCAGTGTACATCTCGTATATCTTTTTGTTCGTTCGTATTTGTTTACCCATTACTCTACTCGCTATATTGTGCTACTAGCTGCGAGTTACAATCGTGTTTTTGATTCTTAGTTGGAGCTTTTATATTTTGAATAAACAGCGCGACTAACATTGTTATATCCTTTGCCCTTTCTTTGCCCTTTCTCGAAGGTGAAGATACAACCGAGCTGAAAATAGAACCTGGTCCAGAAATGCAAGTCCCGGAGCGCTCCCGATCACTCTAAATTTAGCGTTTTGCTCCTGGCGCTCCTGCCCAAATCAGGTTTTGCTGATGTAGAGAGACCGGTCGAACTGACCCATGAGGGAAAAATCGGTCATTCCGAGGGTTATATTTCGCCGAAAATGGCTCAGATTGCCGAGGGTTTTGCCGCTCGGCACGTTCGGTTTCAATCGATTTGTGATCACCCTTGGAATGGCGGGGTTGCCCATTCCGGTGGCACTCCACGTGAATGACGCGCGGTGATCTCTGGACGGGCATCCACTTCCCCCACCGCACCGCTAACAGCGATGCGACTGCCGTAATTGATCTGATGGCCAAACACTCCCTCTCCCAACTCGTCAAGACAGGCACGCCGACGTTCTACTCTGCGCCTCACAACACATGGTCGACTCTCGATCTTGTCTTTGTCTCCGGCCCTCTGGCCGATTCCCTCATCAAGTGCGTCACCGCGCCGGGGCACGGATCTGATCACCTCGCCATCATCGCCACCTTCCATGTCGCCGTCACCCACCGCGAAGTCCCTCTGCGCCGCAACTTTCGAGGCGCGGACTGGAAGGAATATCAGTCGAAGCTGACTGCGTACTTCGCCCTACACCCCCTCCCCACCCAGCCGCTCCTGACGCGCGAGGCCGTCGACGCGTACACCGAGTCACCGTGCTTGAGGCTCATGTACCCCTCAGCCGCCCTTCGCCCTTCACGAACCGCTGGTGGTGTAGGGAGCTGTCCGAGCTCCGTGCTGAATACTTCCGGGCCCACCGCGCCATCGTCAAGAACGATCCCACCCACCCGAGCTGGGCAGCGATGTGCGCGGCGAAGAACAAGTACCTCAACGCCATCCGGCGCATCAAGCGCGCGCACTGGAGGGAATACGTCACCACGCTCCCGCGTGGCAACATCTGGAAGGCAGCAAAGTACGCACTGGATCCCACAGGAACTCCCTCCTCCTCGCGCACCCCGGACTTGACGGACTCGGACGGCACGATCGCGACCACGCCCGCCCAGAAAGCTGCAGTCTTCCTTGCCAAGTTCTTTCCCCCGAAGCCCGACATTCCCCCACCGCCGCAAGACGTCCTCCCTGCCCCACACCCTTCCCCCATCTTCACGATCGACCACGTCCTCAAGGCAATCGCGAAGATCTCCCCGTGGAAGACTCCGGGCCCGACAGGAATCCCCAATATCGCCATCTCGGCGGCTCGCGCCATCATCGCCCCGCCTCTGCTCAACATCCTCCATGCTGGTCTCTGCCTCGCATACTTCCCTGCCTCGTGGCACGTCTTCATTACAGCAACGCTCCGCAAGCCTGGCAAGAGCGACTACACGGTACCCGGCGCCTATCGCCCGATAGCGGAGGAGGAAGGACTAGGGAAAGTGGTCGAGTCAGTGGTGGCGAAGTGGCTGTCAGGATTCGCGGAGAAGGAGGGACTCCTGTCCGCGAACCAGTTCGGAGGGCGCCCGGGACGCAGTGCGATTGATGCGCTGCTGCTGCTCACGCAGAAGGTCAAGGACGCGCGGAGGACAGGGAGAGTAGCGAGCGTCCTACTAATGGACATCTCCCAAGCTTTCCCCTCGGTCAGCCATGACCACCTCCTACACCGCCTCCGAGTCAAGCGGGTCCCTGAGGAGATAGTCGGACTGATCGCTAGCTTCCTTAGTGACCGCCATACCACTCTCACTTTCGACGACCACACCTCGCCCCCGTGCCCTGTCCCGAACGGCCTCCCCCAGGGATCCCCTCTCAGCGCCCTGCTCTTCCTCATCTTCGCCGACGAGCTCCTCGACGACCCCGCCAATGCCGGTTACATCGACGACATCAGCCGCGTCGAAGTCTCCTACTCCCTCGAGGAGAATGTCGAGGCCTTCGAAGCGCACATGGAGGAAGTGGCGTGCCCCGCATCGCGGCGCATGGGACTGCACTTCGACTTACCTAAGTTCCAGCTCGTCCATTTCGTTCCCCCACGCCGCCACGCCGAGCACTACCGGCCACGCCCAGTCACCTTCGGTGGCGTCACTGTCGAGGCATCGACCAGCGCGAAGCTTCTCGGAGTAGTCCTCGACTACAAACTCAATTTCCGGGAACACGTGGAGCTCGCGCAGCGCTGCGGGATGAAGGCGACGTTGGCGCTATCCCGCATCTCCTCCCCCACCTTCGG
Organism: Mycena galericulata; assembly: GCA_029289565.1. NCBI lineage: Eukaryota > Fungi > Basidiomycota > Agaricomycetes > Agaricales > Mycenaceae > Mycena > Mycena galericulata. Next base: position 86,887 of record JARKIA010000235.1, read on the forward strand.
CCTGCCGCACTCCTACACCCGCCAGCTCTTCCAATCCGTCGTCGTCCCGCGGATGGAATTCGGCCTCCCTGTGTGGTACAAACCTGTCTCGGCCAACACGGACGCACATCGGACGGGCACGGTGTGGGTGGCGAAGGCGCTGGGAAAGGTACAGAGACTCGCATGCAAGCTCATCACAGGAGCCCTCCGCACCACGGCAACGGACACCATGGACTTCCACGCGAACATCCTCCCGGTCCACATCCGCCTCAACCGCACCGCTTTCAACGCCGCGGCCCGCCTCGTCTCTCTCCCCCCCTCGCACCCGCTCCAATGCGTCGTCCAACGGTGCCGTTACACCCCCCGCTTCCACCGCTCCCCAGTCCACCACCTTCTGGCCGCGTTCCCGGTCCTGCGCCGGGATTTCGAGGTGATCGACCCGCACGGCGCCACTGAACCCGCGCTGAGGACTTCTTTCACAAGCAGCATCGCACCGTCGAAAGATGCTGCGAGGGCGGAAATGGAGGAGGTTGTACGTCGCGGGGGCTTCTGCATCTTCACGGACGGGTCCGGGTTTGAAGGCGGAGTGGGTGCAGCAGCGGTCGCATGGGGCAGGACGGGCGAAGGGATGGCGAGGATGAAACACCTGGGCGGCCAGGAGGAGCACCGCTCCGTTAAGCACTGCCGCCCCTCCCAGCCTGAAATTAATTCAGCAGACAGGGCTAGAGTATATAATGTACTGTGCAAGGAAATTTCGGCCTGGGAGGAGCCTGGAGAGCTTTGAAAAAATTAATACACAAGGATGTCTCACTATCCAAGGAACCCTACCATACTGTAGTAGGGCTAGTGAATTACCAATGGTTTCATGGAGATCAGACCTTCCAATTCGCTCATTACTGCTGCGCCGTCAATCCTTCCCGCTCTTGCGTTACTGGCAATTCTCCACCGCGCGGCATGGACGCCAGCGTCAGCAGATCTCATGAAAAACAGCCTGGGCCGCAGTTTGTTCCCCTCCGCCACTACCACTAACTGCAGCTCCAGCGTTCCCAGACTGCCGACGGCCCGCCGCAGGGAATCCGCCCACAGCACTTCCCAGTCCCGCGATTCTGCGGGGTCGTCGGAGATGGCGGATCCGGAGGCGGGGACGGGCTGCACCGTAATGACTGGGGAGTCGCCAGTGTAGTCGAAGCATGTTTGGAACGGGGTGTTTGGGTATTCGAACACAAACCGCAGTTGCTGACCCAGTATTTGCGACCTCGTCTCCCGGTAAGTGTGATGGAGTACCATGCGCAGGAAGGAACGTTCACGCGCGCTGAATGGCGGTTCCCCTGCATACGGGTAAGTAATCCAGCGACGAACGTGGTTGGGATCGATTTACGCATGTGAATGGACCACAGATGCTGGCACATTTTCCGATGACCGCCCTCTTGCCAGTCAACGGATTGACATTCAGGTGAGCAATAATAGACGCGTTGGCATGAACTGCAGCATCTGAATTGCGACTTTGGCCCAATATTAGTCTTGCACTATCGAAGTTTTATTGCTATATCAACAACTGTGAATGGGGACCAACCTCTAGGTTATTGCAAGCCTTGCGCGATGGAGTTGCCCGCGCCTCGAAGTCGGTCAGGATCTTCAGACGCTCGTCACAGATTTTCGTAAGGGTCTTCCACGCAGGGTAAATGGAGGATCGCATGAACACCGGTGCCGAAGCCAGCTCTTCGGCGGCAGGAAAATGCACTCTCATTCGGGAAACAACACGGTAGTAAACCATGCAACGAGTGAGCTGTGCCAGGATTTGTTGTAGCAAGGGTGAGATGTGCGGCTCCGAAGCGGCTGACCACCCGCACAGGACGAGGAGACGGAGAAGTCCAGCATCCAGCGCCTCCGCCATCCAGGTATAGCCAGGGGAGATGAAGAGACACCTTTTAATGAACGCCAAGCATGAGGCGCGCAGACTGGGTATAAGGATGCGCTCGTTCGCGCCATGAAGCTGAAATACTGCATTTGTGAGCGCTGGGATGATGCCTTTGGCCAAGAGGGCCTCTCCAAATTGATCCAATTCCTCATTGACGGTTTCCAGGAACCGCATGGCTCCACCGAGGAATAGGTAATTAACCGGGCATCGTGGAGAGGCAAGCACGATGTGTTTTACGACAAGGGCTGCGAGATCACCCACAGTGCCACCGGCCTCGTCAACAATCTCCCTAAAGTTCGAGGGGATAGAGCCATCCAGGAGAACCATGAGATGGGGGTCGATGAATATGGGGTCACGGGAAGTCTGCGGGAGATCGAGGGTGAGGATCCATGTCCGTGTATACACCGCCTGGACACCAGGTTGCTTGTCGATGAACTGGCCCGTCGGCGAGTGATCATGGAGCCGCCTTAGTATCGAGGAGAACCGGAGATACATCCCACTGTCGATCATGGCACTCTCCCCATCGGGCATGCAGTCACGGTACAGGTGCAGGAACTCTATCCACGGCCACACCCGCCGCCAAAGATGGCTTGAGACCTCGGAAGGGAAAGACGCTGATCTGAGAACGAAGTCGAGGCCGTCGAACGCCATCAGCGCGGCCGAGACAGAGGCCGGCCATTTGGACCCGTCAAGCTGCGCCGCGCTTGGAAGACCGACTGGATCAAGATTCGCATATAACGCAGGAAGGATCAGGGGGATTTGAGGCGCGGACAGTTTCCCCAACTGTCTTATTAGATTTCCCAGGTCCTGCAGAGAACCTTGAGCCGCAGATATAGCAAGTGTCTGACCACAAAAAGGGCATTGAGAGTGCGTTCGGATCATCCTGACGACCAGGATCAGGATCAGGAACCAGGATGCGGCAGCACGGCCGGTCCGGCATCAATTGATAACGTAGATAGTCGTAGATAATGCCTGATAACGCTTTTCTGCCCGTATTTTGTCTCTCCCTACGTTCTCCATGCCTCCCAGCATCCGGGATGTCACTCTGCACCACCTCCAGCTATGGATGAACAGTGCTGCTAATGTTGTACGGCTTGTTGCAGTTCTCTGCTGGCTCTACGGCAGTAGCTGGTATTGGGCACAACCCTACCACACCTCAAAGCTCACTGGGCAGGAATGGGTTGAGGAGCTGATGCGTGGACACCCTGAGAGGATCTACAATGAGCTCGGGGTCCATCTGCATGTGTTCATTATGCTGTTGATCGAATTGCGGGGCTTGGGCTACTCAGACTCGAAATATGTGTCTCTTGAGGAGCAGCTGGCAATTTTCCTGTACATATGCCGCACTGGGCTGGGCTGTCGCCATGTTGGCGAGCGCTTCCAACGCTCCAATGAAACTATTACAAAGTTGGTTAATTTTCTTATAATGTTCATTGACATTGACAACAACACAGATTCTTTCGTAAAATGGTTTTCACCTTTTCTGGCGGCACTTTCTACAATACCTATGTCACCCTGCCCACCTCTCGAGACCCACCAGCCGCCTACCTCCGAAACAATCCGAAATTCTGGCCTTTCTTTGAGAATTGCTTGGGTGCAATGGATGGCTCGCATATTGCTTGCACAGCAAGCGAGGATGACCGTTCCAATGCTCGCAATCGCAAAGGCTTTCTTTCCCAGAATGTCCTTGCCGTTTGCAGCTTCGGATTTCGCTTTATCTCTATTCTCTCGGGTTGGGAAGGATCTGTCACAGATGCCTTTTTGTATGCAGATGCACGCATCAAGGACTTTCCAATCCCCAATGGTTTTTTTTACCTGGGAGATGCAGGCTTTCCCCTCACAGCTAAAGTCCTTGTTCCATTTCGAAATGTCCGGTACCATCTGCGCGAATGGGCAAAGGGGAAAAGCCGGTGAGTTTTGTTCAACTATACACTATAAAAATTAATTCTATCATAGTCCTCAAAACCGCGAGGAGCTGTTTAATTTACGCCATGCACAAGCCCGCAATATTATTGAGCGAATCTTCGGTGTAATCAAGAAGCGGTGGCACATTTTAATCATGCCACCAGGCTATGACATGAAGATCCAGGCTCGTATTCCTGCTGCCTTGGCTGCGCTTCATAATTTCATCCTCAAGCATGACCCGGATGACCGGGTAGACCCTGAGGTCTGGGATCCTTCGCCGGGTGGTACTGTTGACCCTGACATCGTGGCTGCACTCCGGCTTCAGGGTGAGCTTGCCACTGAGCAACGCACATCTGAGGAGTCGGAAGCTGGTGAAAGACTTCGGGACAAAATTGCCGATGAGATGCGGGTGCAGTACCAGGAAATTTTAAGGGAACGCCAGGATGAGTTGGATTCAGAGGAAGAGGATGAAGGTGCTGGAAGTGATGACGAAGAGTCAGCTATGGAAGAACTTCAATCTGACGATGACGAGGACACAATGCAGGTTGATTAACTACTCTACATCTTTGTAGTAATCCGGCTCATACCCAACAAACCCAAGTTTTGCGCTCCGGTGAACCAGCACGCGACCACGACATGTACTCATCTGCCACCTGCCCCTTCCCAACTAGACCTCCAAGTCGAATTCGGTCAGGGAGCGGAAGCCACAGCTCCTTGTGAACAACTTCAAGTGCACGAGCACGGCGCTCAGGACTAGAGTTGGTGTTGCTGGTACGAAGAACGTCGGTGAGATCACGAGTTGCAGTGCTCATCCGTTCGCCAAATGTGTCGAGAGATTGGCTCACGGAGAACAGCGCATCTTGAGGATTGACGCGCGCCTTCTTCTTCGATGACACATCGGCTGACGACGATGCAGCGCGGCGCTTCGGAGCAGATGCTGATGGTGTGGAGGGGATGCTGGAGCCGGCCGTTGAGTTGAATGAGTTGTCGAGGTTAAGCTGGGAGCTGTTGGTGTCATCCCGGTCCTGTGAGTCCGGTGGTCCCGTGTCCTGTGTGAACCCCGACAGGTCCCAGTCTGGGCTCGATGAGCGCCCAGAGCCAGCTGCAGGCTGCGATTCCGACCCAACATCATCTTCGGGCTGCTGCGACCCCGTGGATGCACCATCGTTGCCCACCACACCAATGCGCGGCCGGTACGAGTTGTCACCCTTGGGTTTCGCAGGGTCGAGCTTCTCGATGAACGGGTATGGCAGCCAGCCCTGGTTGCGGAAGGGTGTGCATTCGGGCCGGGAGAGAATGAGGCTCTCCCAGACTACAGCCTCTGTCTGTGTGATGACATTGGCACCGAAATCATCATCCCAGTTGCCGCCAGAACGTGTTTTGAGATAGTGGACACCCTTGTAAATGGCCATAACCTGCTGGATATTAGCGAGGAAGAAAAGGGAGCAGATAGCGCACATCTGATAATTTTTGCTTCACTCCATTGAACTTTTTGAGGCCGCCAATGACAATGTGGGCATTGAGGTGGTCGGTAAGGCTTTTGAGAACCGGAGTCTTGTATTTATTCGCGTCACCGGAGACGTGGGGCTCGAGGAATGTCGCCATATTGATGAGGTCGGTGAGGACCCACACTGCATTTGCGCCCGAGCGGATCTCTCCTGGCGCCAAATATGGTGGATGGACATCGAGAGTGATAGTGTCAATGTGCCGGTACCCTATGCCGTTGTGTCCAGCCTGGGAGCGTGTCATGGGTGGCAGGAAGACGCGTCGACGCGCAAGAAGAGAATTTTATTCGAGTTGTGACAAGTGTGACTAACTACCGGACCGTGCCGCCGCATCCTGGTTTCTGATCCTGATCCTGGTCGTCAGGATGATCCGAACGCACTCTGAGTGGGTGGGGGTACGGGGAAAGCCCGGAGAACATACCCTGTACGGCCAGGGGATACGTGCGAGGACATCAAGTCTAAGAGCGGGATGGATCGCGCAATATGCATCGCTGACTGCCAACGCCATTGTGGAACAAATCAAAGGCAAAGGGAGTATGAGGCAAGGGCAAGAGGTCCAAGGCAAGGGGCGTCTTATCTGGCAGATGTCGTGGCAATGATTGCACCAAAATATCACGTGATTACGCTTAACTAAACGTGTCACGATGTATCAACAAAGGTGTCACGCCTTTAAAGTTCGGCGTGGGACACCGGGAGTCGACCTCAATTCAGGCAGGAAAATGCCATCTCGCAAGTTCAATTTTTTTTTTTTTTTTGTCGTGGCTGGGTCGGTGTGGATGTTAAACGCGTCGGAAAACGATCCGAGACGCGGTATTAGCCTGAGGACTGGTGTTGGGCCGCGTCGATTGAGCCGCGTGACGGTTTGTATGTGTTTGTTCTGGGGTAACTTTGATTTCACGCGACACACAACTTCCTCTAGATGCTATGGCCTCAATTCACATTCGTTTGCCTTGATTCTTGCTAAGAACCACCTACCTATCATAGAGAACTCGCTCGTAAACTCTGGACTTTTTTCGCTTTCGAATACGTGGCCCGTCGTGTGCTTTTGATCTACCCGGGGAAACTGCATACTGGGCTCGAATTCTTTGTGCTGCAGGCCTTTCAAACCAGGCTGAGGGTCTCCTGGAACATATAAGATGATAAAGCGACTAAATCTGTGTTTCTGAGCCCTTTTCCCCTGGTACCGAGGCCAAAAGATAGTCATAATCATTGTTTTAATTATTTCCTCCTTGTTATCTACTCAACATCCGAAATATCATCACCAGAGCCATTCTTAGGTGACTGGAGATAGTGTTCCACTGCTAATATAAGGCAGTCCAACCTCTGCTGGTTATTCTTGAGGTTTGACTTCGCTGGAATCAGCTTGGGAATCGCCACATCGAGAAGCCGATGTGCGGCAAGCTGGTCTTTGAGCTGGGCCTTGGTGAAGTTCTCCAGCGTCGCACGGTCGGTGACGATCACAACCTTTGCAGCATGGTTAGCTATGGCAGACCTTTTATCGTTCAGCTTCTTTCTCTTGTCTCGCCGCGTCGCGACTGTCTGTTGAATGTGGTCGCGGCTGGCCTTCTTCTTCTTCTTCACCACCCCACTTGAATCGAACTTACGATGCTCCTTCATGATGTACGTGTGATGATCCTCGTCGAAATTGGCGTCCATGTACGCCTGTGTGTTGTTCCGCCGGAACATTGCGCGGGCATTGAAAGCGTGAGTTGTTGAGTTCGGTTTGGCCCGCTTATCCTTTCTCATCTCCCCCCAGAATCCCTTCATTCGCATCGTTAGTCGTTGGCATCCATCCCTCCTCCCTCTCCTCTTCAGAAAGCCCCGCAATTACCCCGTCCTCGTTGAACTCCTCCGTGAAGCGCTCCCAGACCGGCAAGGATCCCGAGAAGAATGCCACAGTGACTTCCCGCAGGTAAGGGAGGCTCGGGGCTAGTTTTCGTACTGCTTCCAGGGCGTCTGGGCTGTAGCTCCAGCTCGTTTGCAAAGTCGTCTACCTCGTGTTGCTTATCCTTCAGTTCCAGCAACGCCGTATTCAGTAGATTGCTCGTTTCAGAAAGCAGCACCTGCAGGTTTGAATTTTCGGGAGCCGTAGAAGTGGAGTCGGAAGATGAGTTATGGAGTGGGACGGAGCGCAAAGAACGGGAGTTGACGCGAGGAATATGCGTGCCATGAGTCCTAGCATTGCGGCCAGCCGCCAACGCTGCTAATTGTGCGGGGCTGCGCTTCGAGTATGATTTGCGGTTTTCTGATCCGGATTTAGGCATTAAGGCAAGCTAGATTATTGGAAATTCGAAGTGGAAGATGTTGTCGACGGAGAGTATCAGGAGCGCGAGAACAAGACAACGTGAAGACAGCTGAGCAGCAAGGATGAAGAATTGAAGCGAAGGAGAGTAACGACAGCGCTCTGATTGATGCATGAGGCAAACAGACAGGAAGAACGAAGTGGTTACCAGACCAGTCAGATGTGAGCTGTGGTGGAAGGACCAAAGAAGGACGAGATTTGGAATGATCTGCGTAAGTTTGGCTTGGGGGGAAGAATACCGGGCTTCCTGAGCACTGATAACGTGAGCTTTGCATGATGGAATCCAGGGAAAGCATGCCTTTCAACTCTTGCATCCACTGAAGACGCTAGTTGACCGCGACGACGCGACTTTCGACGCAACTTCCGACGACTGGGGAGGTACTTGATGGATTATGTAACACGTGTCGCGTGCTTTTTACCACCGCCCACCGAAAACCACCCAGTGAATTCGCCAGTGCCTCAGTTATCTAGAATGAGTATTCAAAAAATATCTATCCTTGATAGGGCTAGTCTGGCATTAACAATACCCTGATGAGGTCTCGCCTGATTATTTTTGTGCTTCAAACCGCTGGGCGAAGAGGTCCAGCTCAGTGAGAACGCAATATCTGGCAATTCTGTCTTAACATAATCAAGTTTATGCGTTTCCAATGAGATCTGTCTCTTAGAATTTTTTGTGCAAGGCCTTGTCTGGTTGAAAACTTGAAGAACCTTTATCCCCGCCAAACTTCTCAATACAAACGCCGTGTGGGTTCCATCTTACTCCGAACCCAATTTGAGAAGATTCGGTCTTAACATATCAAACAGACGGAACTGGATGCGGAACTGCCTCCCCGCGATCCTGGAGAGAGCGTGGAGGCTTACTTCCGCCGCGGCGCCAGCACTACCTTCTGTAAGGAACGTACAGCAGCGGCGTTTGCCCCTGCTACCGATCCCATGGCGTTTGCGCACGCTCCATCTGCATCAGCGGCCCAGTTTGCTCGGACCGCCCGATTCGAGGACGCCGGAAGCATATCCACCGCCCGCCCCCGACTTTACCAGAATTATTCTGGTAAGGGTATTCGGGCGGGCGGAAGAAATGTTTCGGCGACCTCGTTCGCTCGGGACACCTTGCTATGGGCGGGTAGTCACTATCAGACATTTCACCAAGACCAGGAAAAGATTATCAGGCAAATAGCTCACCGAGAGATTGGCGAGGCATTAAACCTCCCGCCGCACATTCGCCCCGTCAAGACCGACCCGCCTACCAAGTACAGAGGAGACGATGATCTCGATATATTCATGCGATGCATCGAGCTCCACTGTACTTGGCTGCGATCGCAAATGTTGTGCGGGTACGATCCCTCCGTGGACAAGTACCGGATGGGTATATTGAAGACGCATCTTGAAGGCGCCGCTCTGGAATGGTTTATACAAACCGTTAATAGCCCGCACATCTCGATGCAAAAAGAGCTGACGTTTACGGACGCGCTGTGTGCCCTGCACCGGCGCTTCAGTACGTCGGCCAACGCGCAGCGAGCGACGCACGCGGTCGATGCCGTTCGCTTCGAGAGCTCGAAAGGACCTGACGCATTCGCTGAGCAGCTATTTAAAAGAGCGAACGCGATGCATCACGTACCGGACGAATTCGCGATTAACCGATGGTTCCTCGCCGGCCTACCTCAGAATGTCAGGTACAAACTGAAGGTAGACCGCGAGATGACCGCGGAATATACCCCATTCACCACCTTGCGGACGAGCGCGCGCCAACTGTGGACGGCCATGAGCGAGGACACATCTACAGCGGTCAATCCTCGAGCTTCCGCGACCCCCGCGCGCGCCCCAGCGACTTCGACGCCGGCGCCACGCCGCGCAACTTCCGAGACGCTCACCACGCCTGCCCATGCACCTGCTCGCCCCGTTACCGCCACCCGCACCCCTGGATCCGAGGACACACGCACCTGCTTTAAATGCGGAATCATCGGCCACATTGGGAGCAATCCTAAGTGCCCCAAGTTTAACGATCCGCCCATGCTCCCTGGGGCCCGAATGGGTGCATAGCGAGTACTGGAGAGCTACGCTGATCGGAGCGAGGACTTCCCAGATGATGCAATTGGTGGAGGCCTCAGGGTCGCGGACGCGGGCGAAACAGAGGGCCTGTGGGGCCAGCAGTACGAGCCGGACGATGGCGACGAAGACCCGAATATCGTCCCAGATCTCGACACGTTGCTTGAGGCTGCTGACACCGAGGAACCAGTGCGAGTCGGGGCGATAAGGGCGCGATGTTGTTCCATGCGAGTGCTTGAGCCCGAGGAAAATGATGACCTGCCCGAGCTGCAGGACGTATCCGACTCGGAAGACGAAGGCGAGAGTGACGCGGAAGCAGACACAGCTACTCCCGATTTGGAAGCCGCCCCGACTGCCCCGCATCAATCCGAGGCAGTGCTGGATCTGCTCCGTCTCAGCATGCCCTCGAGCGTTCCCGGACTGGAACGCAGCGGACGAAGCCAGGCTAGCACAACTCACCGCAACTCGCCATCCTCCTCCTCCCACCTTCTCTGAGCTACTCTTGGATTTTGAGTCTCGTAGTACTGGGAACCGGGACTTGTCGGCTGCCGAAACTCTGGACCTGAAGTCAATCGACACGATTGGGGCCGAGGAATCTGCGCGCGGCGTCTGGCGCTCGATGATTCGTCTCCAACCACCTATCCAGCTAGGATACTCGGCCGAGGTTTTGCGCACCACCGCTGTCAATGTGGAGGGTCAATCCACTCGGTTTGGCGACAGCATACAGCGTACCCGCGTATATCAGCAAGATCTCCTTGACCTGCTGTCCCGCCGACTTGACGCGCTCTCTCGTATCGACCATCTACGAGACCAACCGACTAGCGCTAATTCCCGCGTCGGTATAAACCTGGACTTCGCACTTCAGGAAAATAATCGGCTCGCCACTGACATCGAGCACCATGTCCAACACATAGAGCAGCGGCTGAAGTCGATGCTGGAATCTCAGCGGGGGATCCACGAGGAACTTACCCGACGATTACTCGAGCGGGAAGCGTTTGCCCTCGAGAACTCGCAGGCGGCACCCTCATCCCCGTTGCGCCGTGTGGTAGCTCATTACGCTACTGCCGGAAACATGGATGATGATGCTGCCGCGACCTCCTCGGGGACAACCGCTCTCTCCGAGTCCTCGCTTTCCCCCTCTACTGTGGCCACCAACGTGGCCCCCGGTTCCCCTGGCCCTCCGTCAATTGGATCTACGCCGCCGCCCAGTTATCCTGGGACTCCTGAGTTTGTTAACTCGACAGAATCCGCGGAAGACCTGTGGGAACAAGTCTCGGACCACGAAAACGTTGCGCGCACGGCCAACTGGTTACCTGGTGACGCACCAATTGTAATCAGCGAATCCGAGGATGAAGCTCCTCTCGCGATACGAGCTTCTCGTGCGCGAGTAAACGCTTGCGCAGGAATCGAGGAAGTCGAGAAGGATGACGAGGGCGTGTATTCCAATGCGCTCCCCGTTGATCACCCCGCCATCTTCGAGGATGACCCCGAGTTTACGGGCACCCGCGTCCAGGAGACCTACCCGAGCCTTAGTCCTCCGGCATCTCCTGCTCCCGAACAAGTAGACGCCGACCGCGATCCCGTCCCTGGAGAACCTCCTGGGATGATCAGCCGCGCCATCTATATGTTCGGGGGAACAGGCGCAGAATACGTGTCAAGCGACGGGAGTATATTTATCGGATATTCCCCTCTTCCCTCCTTGCACTATCTCCACGAGGACTTCCGGCACCAGCATGCAGCGGCTATGGATATCGCCATCGCCGAGTGTGCGAGTGAACTCGGCGTCCCCGAGGATGCTGTCCATCGTCTAGTATCGCCCAATAATCCAATTGGATCTGGGCGCCACCGACATGGATTCCCCGACACAGAGCGTCGCCTTCTACCTGGTACCAATTACCACGAACGAATTGCGAGCCTCAATCCCGAGCACGACGAGTCGACCGCGTTCCCGGGCGCTCGAATCCAAGTTCTCGCTCAACAAATCAGCGCTCCACCAGCGGTGGAACGGATATCAAACGTCCGAAGGAGCGAGTCATAAATCTATATTAGAATTGTTTAAACAATGAGTGTCTCAACGTAAAACGGTGTTTGAGCATTGTTCTGTTGAACAGGGCTGACTTCCCAATACGAGAGGCTGTCAGAGCCATCTGGGTTTGAACACTCGTTTAAACGGGATGTTTGAACGCCGTTGAACTGGAACCCTGTTGAAATAATCAGTGTTTGAACTGCCACGGAAATTCACTAGAAATGTGTCCTACTTGGATCGAACCAAGGATCGTCGCTACGACACATAGTCGCCGACACCACTTCCAACTGCACCATTCTGAACATTGAAAGAAGTGGGGATCTTGCGCCCATGGCATGATATCTCATCTCCGGGACTACACAAGTATACCCCAATCTGGAGTCTGCTACACTGCGACAATGACGGATGGTCGTGAACTGAACCTATTGGTCTAGGTGGTGGTCAGAATTTTTGGCCCAAATGGGCACAGAAATGCAAATATTTATCATTCAGCAGTTGCTGGACCAATTTTGCCGTGATTGCTGAGGAATGAACATCTTAACTTACTACTTATTAGAAAATGAACATGTTGGGTGAGGGGTTTGGCGGTAAAAAATGTTGCATGCCAGTGGTTTCCCTGAACTCTGTGTACTATCTAAGAGGACTCGAAATAGGATAAATCTATTTGGCACCCCGGGGTGCCAAAAGTACCGCGGGTGCTGCTATTTGGCACCCCCTTGATTACAGTTCGGGATGTTCCTGACAGGCTAATATGGCCCCGATAATTCTGAAAAAATACCACCATTAGGGGGGACGTAAGGACCTACCATCTGGAATTTTTTGTCCGTTTATCTATCAGAAATTGGATGAATTCTTGCGGTTTTCCCCCTCAGAAACCTTAGAAACTCTGAAGTAAAGGTCACAAAACGGTTGGAAAAAAATGAAAGGACATGTGAATGTGAATGGGCGGCGATGGGCTCTGGTTAAATCAATTTGACTATTTTTTTCCGTCAAAATCCTTCGGAAACGAATAAAAAACGGCGGTCAAAGAGTTGATAAGATCTCTTATCAATGTAGTGTTATCTTATCTTATGATCTTTGGAGGGGGTGCTGAATAGAACTTGTCTATTTGGCACCCGGGGTACTGCCGGCATTGGGGTTGCCAAATAGATTTATCCCTCGAAATAGGCAGCAAAAATTAACTGTTTAAATGTTTGTTTACCGTTGCCTTGGCCAGTAAACCAAATGAAAATTGAAACAGTTTTTTTCCATTTAAAAAGGGTTTGAAATGGATATCACTGGGACCTTAGGTCACCCTCACATGGTGTGAACCTATGGTCGAAATGGTACAGTTGTATAACTGGTGTAGCCCACTATGTGGCAGAGCCTGCTATGTAGTGCCATCATATGTGTGTACTAACATCACCCACCCCATTTTGATAGACATCTAGTGATTTTCTGATGTCAGAGTACCAACAATAAACGGAGACTAATCCTGTCTGTCGGCAATTTAAACAACCCGGGGAATTGCACAAGTCACACATATAACCTGCAAGCATCCCATTTACACATCCTTGTTGAGTTAGATTCTCAGCTGCCATACACCCTTGTGTCAACTCGACATGGGATTGAAATGGATGCTCATCCAGATTGCTCAAGAGCTTTGGTCCGTGTGCCACAGAAGACGGCATCTAAAGAGAGGGAGCGGCATTTGAGCTTTCCCGAAAATCAAAGATGATTGTTTTTATCAAGTTGATCAGGATAAAGTTGTGAGCCCACCACTTCTCCAGTGTAAAAAGCTTTGCTTGGAGACCATGAGAAGATAATGATATGATGAGTAGATCATCTGCCTGGGCCAAAAGAAAAATGTGAACTGCAGCCAGAAAGACATCATCCATGTCCCGCATCATGGTGAGATCAGCCTGTAAGGGCAACCTCGAGGCCCGAGGGTGCTCAGCTCAAGAACCTGGCGAGGGGGATCCGAAGTTATATATAAATAGATATAGAAGTACATAGGTACGCACCTGGCGAGGGGGATCCGAAGAGAAGAAACTCTGAGGATTCCCATGCCAGGCCGTGGGTATAACTACCAACTAGTCAGGAGCACGTGCCTACAGTGATCGGGTAGATCCGAGAAGTTCCGGGCACGTGATCGGAGGTTCCGGCAGAGGTCGCGGCCTCGATCGCAGGCCGAATGCCAGGTGGGGTCGGAGTGGCGACTAAGGGAGCGGCGGAAAGGAGCATGGGAAGGGTTCCAGGAGGTACCGGAACCGGAGGTTCCAGGAGCGGATCGGCGCGGAGCGGGGGTTCCCCTGACACAACCAGGAATAAGTTCCACATGATAGGTGAGGCAGGATATCTGGGTAGAAGCCTTGAACTCTTTGGATTGCATGTCTCCATGCTTTACATAGTATGCCATTCACCAGTATAACATGCGAAGCCAGTCAAAAGTGCACCACCCATCCCAAGTCAGAATAATTTCAACCATACTGTTGGTTGATCTATTGACAGGAAGGCATTCAACATGTCAACCACGGCCACGTACAAGGTATTTCCATTGGCCCTCGCCCATTCTTTGAGGCGTTGAAGGATGAAAGGGTTCTTGTTTGTTTGATGACCTGGTCTGAATCTATTTTTCCAGGGCAGAATTAGGCCTCGTGCCACCGATCAGTAGTGGATTTTCCAGTGAATCAGCACAGTACGTCCTTTCAGGAAGCAGGTTTGAAGAGTAATTAATCTGTAACTATCCAGGTTATCATGCGGCTTCAGGTGTTTAAGGATCCCAATTAACGCTGTCAGGATCCATACCGTCAGCACATCATTCTGGGAGACACATGCATTGCACAGGTACACAGGATCTTTGTCTGGTATTTCTAGGAGTTCCACATAGGATGTGTGATCTTCCCCAGCTGAACTGTCTACTAAGTGCTTGTGCAGATGATCTTTGAGACACCCCATATCCTCTTCAGACCATTTCTGGGAGAGGAAACCTTCCGGCGTTGAGTCTTCGGTCTTCTCGGGGATCAGGCTGGCCAAAAGTTTATTGATTTTGTGCTGGTCAGAGTCAAACTGCGGTGGGAGCACCTTTGGTGGATTCAGTCTTCTTTCAAAGACATCTTGGAAATCTGCTGCAGTAACCGAGATTTGGGCCGGTTTGGGATCAGCAATTCATCAGACAGGCTTTACCTGCTTCACAGCTGGCTCAAACCTCAAAAGGACAAGGTGCCAACTCAGATTACTTCCAAAATGCGACATTACTTAACAATGGTGAAGACACAGACACATCGCAGGGTACTAACCTCAATCTTGCTGTCAACTCACCAGTTAGCCGTGGAAATTCTGTGTTACGTTGACCACACATATCAACCCGTACCTCAGCTCAAATAGCTTTGAAGGCTCTGTAAGACTGAGATTGAACCCCCAGAGCATGCTTTAATCACCTACAAGTTACTCGGCAAGCTGGTTGAACTACGATCTAAATACCTAGGTCAACTATTCTCAGACTCTCCCGACCGCATTGCGGAACTCTCCAATACAGAGTTCCTCAAGGCCATGATATACTCTAGCCCGAATATTGCTTTAGTTGCTAAATATGTGTACGAAGTCCTTCAATTTTATGCTATGCCTGTGTTTTGATTAAACACTTGACTTAGGCATCTTCCATACGACCTTGCTTTTCACGTTCTTGCTCTACTGCGGCGACACGTCACGGCATGTGCACAAGATCTGCACCTTTTTCAATGTTCACAATGGCACAGTTGGAAGTTGTGTTGGTGACTATGTGGGGTACAGATGGTCCTTGGTTCGATCCAAACAAGACACATTTTTAGTGAATTTCCGTGGCAGTTCAAACACTGATTATTTCAACAGGGTTCCAGTTCAACGGCGTTCAAACACCCCGTTTAAACGAGTGTTCAAAGGCAGTTGGCTCAAACTGTTCTGACAGCCTCTCGTGTTGCGCAGTCAGTCCTGTTGTTGATCAGAACAATGCTTAAACACGGTTTTACGTTGAGACGCTCATTGTTTAAACAATCCTAATATGGTTACTGGCGAGTCCACTAAAATGGTTGGACTGCAAGACCAACCCAAGCGTGTTCGCTCGAACATGGCTTGCTTGTCTGCGCTACTCCCCATCGGATCCTCCTCGGCATACATGCTGTTCGACTCGGGGAGCAACACTGATTCCATTACCCCCGAATACGCGCACGCCACCGACTCTCCGCGAATTCGTCTCGAGGAACAGGTGACGCTGCAGCTAGGTTGCGTAGGGAGTCGCTCCAAAATCAGCTATGGAACGCGGGCTCCCATCAACTTTGGCGGAATCAAAGGCCATCTGTACCTGGACCAAGTCAATCTGGATCGGTACGATGGTATCATTGAAATGCCTTTCATGAACCGTCATGGGCTCGTCCTGGATTTCGGGCACCGTGAAGTGCGATTCCCTAATGGAACGGTCATCCCCGCCCTATCCGGGCCCGAGGAAGCTTCCATCCTCATCCAGCGCCAAGGACGCCATATTATTTCACCTCACTCGTTCTCCCAGGCCATACATTGGACTGGTGAAGACAATCGCCATGGCCTCTGCGACGAAGCCCTCGGCGAGGAAGCTGAGACTATCATAGGTCTGCGCAGTGCCTGAGTCACGGAGTTAACGGAACTCGAGCGCCCCGAGCGCATCGATGCCCTCAGGCAACGATGGTTCGCTGCATGCGAAGACCTCATGGGTCCCATTCCCCTCTCTCTTCCTCCCATGCGCGAGAAATCACGAAATTAATCTCGTGGGTGACAACGCGGTATATAACTACCACATGACGCGCTGCCCCGTGCTCTTCGACCGCTACTGCGTGAAAAGATTAATCGGTATGTTAGCGCGGGATGGTGGGAAATGAAGCCAGCTCCTCAGGCGGCTCCACTTCTTTGTCTTCCAAAGAAGGATAACGGCCTCAGAACTGTAGTCGATGCACGCCAACGCAACGACAACGCTATTAAGGATGTGACTCCTTTCCCAGACCAGGACAACATCCGAATGGACGTAGCGCGCGCCCCCCATCGGTCCAAAATCGACATGTCGGATGCCTATGAGCAAATCCGAATCATCGATTTGGACGTATGGAAGACCGCTTTTGCTACTCCCTTCGGAACCGCCGTCTCCCACGTCATGCAGCAAGGCGATTGTAGCGCTCCTGCCACATTTCAGCGGTTAATGACCTGGGTATTTCGCGATGTAATCGGGGACTTCGTCCACGTTTACCTCGATGATATATTCATATTCTCCAACTCAATGGCCGAGCATGAAGTGCATCTTAAGCTGGTATTTGACCGCCTAAGGGAGCAGAAGCTCTACCTAAGTCGGAAGAAATGTGATCTGTATTCAAAAGACATGGACTGTCTGGGCCATCGAATCGACGACTGTGGTCTACACGCCGATGAGGACAAGATGACCAAGGTACTAGATTGGAGGTCCCCGCGCTCGTACACCGAAGTACTACGACTGCTTGGGCTGATCCAATAGCTCGCCAATTTCCTCCCTGACGTGGCACATTGCACGTCTCCTCTCGAAGGAATCTGTCGAGGAGGACAACCATTTGTATGGCGACCCTTCCACCAGCATTGCCTGGATAGGATCAAGGCGATAGTCCGCAAAACTGCTTTTCTTCGCTCGATAGACCCCAGCACTCCAGAAACCATTTGGATCATCTGCGATGCCTCAGTGGTTGGGATTGGGGCTCTCTATGGCCAAGGCCCGGACTGGAAAAGTCGCCACCCCACTGGATTTCTGTCCAAGAAAGTTACTGCGGTGCAACGGTCATACAAGACTTATAAACACGAAGCGTTAGCCGTGATTGAAGCACTCATCAAGTGGGAAGACAAACTTCTTGGACGCCGTATCAAGATCGCCACAGACCACGAGGCTCTCGAGGCGATCAAGACAGCCGCCCGGAACAGCGTAAACGGCCGACTGATACGCTGGGTCGAGTACTTATCTCGATTCGACTTCGAGATCATGCACGTCCCGGGCGAGCAGAACAAGGTCGCGTCAATATTGCGAGAATGACACCGCTGCTGATAGCTATGGCTCGTACGACTACGTACGCGCCGACATCCCTCTTAACCCTGGGATGGAGGGCATGACCCGAGTTCGGGCTGAGGAGCTGCGCGCTCTTAGCCCCGACGAGGTCATGCTGCTCGCTCGCCACGTCTCTGACCCTCTTGAGGACCACGTACTCGAAGCCGAGGTCCTTGAGGCACATAGCGAGGAACTCGCGGATCAAGGATTTGACCGCACCGCGATATCTCTGCAAGACTCACTGAAGTCCCAAGAAAAACTGCGCGACCGAATCGAAGGGAGCTCTGCCTTCATCGATGAAGTCAAGCGCGGTTACAAGGACGACTCTATATTCAGCAAAATCGTCGCTGCACCGCTCGCATTTCCCCAATTCAAGGTGGAAAATGGCCTGGTGTATGCTCGGAACGTCGCAGGCCAATACTGCCTGGGAATTCCCCGTGGATCTCGACTCAATGACAAACGCATGCTTACTGAAATCGCGATCGACGAGTCCCATGCTATTCACTGCGTTCAGACAGCCCCGCGGCAGACCCTGTCGGAGCTACGTAGACATACGACGGAGCTGTGCCGAGGTGGCTCCGTACAGTCTGCCGCCATCCCTCGGCACAGCTCCGTCGTATAGCGACGTAGCTCGGCAAGGCCCTTTTACCTGTGCCGCCGGGCCGTCTGAACGCAGTGATTGTTGGTCATTTAGGAGATGACAAGACAGCGGTGTACGTACGCCGCTGGTATTGGTGGCCCAAAATGGGGATTGAGATCGCCAAGTTCTGCAATAGTTGCGTGATATGGCGAAGACCCGCAACTAAGCTCCTGCCGGTCTCTTGCACTCACTCCCCATCCCGGCTCACCCTGGGATTCGGTGGGAATGGATTTCGCTGGTCCCCTCACAAGTTGCTTGGGGTATAATTATCTGCTGGTTGTGATCTGCCGACTTGTGAGTATGGTCTCACTCACCCCCATGAAGGTGACTGATACCTCCTCGGACGTCGCTTGGTTATACTTTCGAGACATCGTTCGGTTACATGGACTTCCACGCTCCATTGTATCCGACCGAGACTCGAAGTTTACTGCGTTATTCTGGAAAGAAGTCCATCGCCTTGCGGGCACCAAGCTAAATATGTCAAATTCGTTTCACCCACAGACCGATGGCGCCTCCGAACGCGCCATCAGAAATGTGGCTCAAATCCTACCAACGGTCCCTCCTCGCCGCAGCTCTTTCACCACTTGGCCAGAAGATCCTGACTGCGCTCGGAGCCTAGCTGACGGGGACATCGTACAGTGGGTCGCGCTGGAACACGCGCAGCTCCGTCCTGGTCTCGTCAGCAGCTTCCCGTGTCGCCCCACGGCGCCTCACGAGCGCCCACCGATCCCGGCCGCGGAAGACACGGACACGGGCGGTGAGGCCACTACCTGAAGAACAACAATTCGGACTCACGGGTTCGTCCTGGGGGGAGGGGTGTAACACGCCCGCTCATATCCAATCACTATCACTTACTTACATTCTTTACCCCTATCCATTTGCGGATACTTACTTATTAGTCACGTGCTACTTACTAGTTTAAATACGGCGCGTCCCGGTGGCTGTGTGCCTAACTGACACTCACCTACCTTGACACACCTCATCTTCTGAATAAGAACTTGGGTTGATTCAATCGGGTGACTGCTAAGTTAAAACTATTCACCCTCATTACATCTGGGTAGGTCTGTGTAGCTCTGAGTAGGTCTTTGGAGGTCTGTTGAGGTTAGTTTAGGTCAGTGTAGCTCTTTCTAGTCATCTTTACAGAGGTGGCCTCAGCTGAATCATGTCTGGCCTTTGGTCAAATTTGGACCATCTTTTGACAATCTTTTGAACACTGGGTATGAGCAGGCCGTCTAAATTTTAATAGAAGAAAGTTCAAAATGGCTACCATCACCTATACAGATCAGTGCTGAGCTACACGGAGTCAGTTTAGGTAATCTGTCACCAGGCTACACAGGGCTAGAGTCGGATACACTCAGCTGTCCAAAACGTGGGTGTAGTGATCTAAACAGGGGCTGTGTAGTGATCTACGCCGATCTAGTCTGGCCTAGCCATAACTACAATCCGCTGGCCAGACCTGAGTCTAGGGGTTAGCGGAACGCAGTAAGTGCTCGCTAAAAGAAGGAAAGACCGCGAAAGACATACCAATCAACAGAAAAATGAACAACACACCTCATTTGTGGGATAACGGAAGGCCATCTGGATATGAGAAAGGTTAGGACGAGGGAAGGTCGACCGCACCTGCCACCGGAAGATCATCCCATCAGTCCCATTGTCGAGATAAAGACGGGATAAGTACACACCGTTCGATAGCATGGGAGGCGTCCGCTGAAATAAGGAAAGACCTTAGAAGACATGTTGGTATATAAAACAAGAGAAAAATAAACACACCTTATTTTCGGGGACAAGCCAGACAATTTGGCATGATATCGAAGGTCATCTGTATACATCTCCTTGCGTGCTCGACTTGTCGTTACTTGTCAAGACAGGGAAAAAAAAAAAAGAAGGGACGAGGCGAGAAAGAGCCACATATGTGTAAGCTGAGGCAGGGATGCCTCAATGACGGTTCCGAAGACCACACCAGCGAGAGATTAGGGGAGCGGGTTTCCGGGTCTTGACTTCGTCCAGTCGGTTAGAGCACAGCAGCCAAGTCTTGTCTTCAACAGCAGGGAGTCAAAAGGGCCGAACCAGGTCCAACCAGCGCGTAGGCAGAGCAGGTCGAGGCGAGAAGGAGAGGGCAGGAGACAAGTGCGAGTGCTGCGGTTGATCAACCATATTCATCAAATCACGCCATCGATGGCGTGATTGATCGGAGTTTGAATGGACTTGTCGAAATTTCCTGTCGTACTTGGAAGTTACACGACGCGTGCATTCTCCGTGAAGCTTGGGCCTCGCAAATACGCCGAGAATTGGCCACGGCATGTTAGATCCTAATATTTGGATCTATTCCGGCTTCACTAGCAATTGTCAGGTCAGTTTGATGAACTATATTGCATAATTGCACAAAACTCTACTTCGCACAGGCTGAGGATGAATTGAGTGAGTATTACATTTGTTGGGCAAAAATCAGTCGCTCTTGACAAAAAAGTCCCAGAAGATTACTATATTTGACCCCTTACCTGGCCACCTAAGCAATCATGCCTCAATCTCAATCTGTCCGCTGGCCCTCCGCACGCCAACTGTGTCAGAACGAAGGAATGCTTCCTAGGAAGGATTCAAGACCCTAAGTTCCCAAATATCCCAACATTTGAGTTCGCAGTGAATTTATTTTGCGCGGCAGTACAACATGGCCAAATAACAGGCTAGTTGGCCACCCCGCTAAATAATGGCCTGAGGTCTCAAATGCCCGCCACTTGCGCTCTAAATCATAGAGGGAGATAGTATTAACTATCTCACACAGTTGTGGTGTATATATGAGGCATACGAAAGGCCAGAAAATCTAGGTCCGACGGATGCGAAACACCAAAATCGGGGTCATGAAATGAATGAGCATCCTACAAGTAGAAGAAACACCTAGATGGGCCAAATTAAAATCTAGGTTACTCAATGGAAGGTATTGCGACGCACCTGAGCACCCAACTCCATTCCAAGATGCTGGTAGCTCCTCCAAAAAATATGACTATTGGCGAGACCGAAATTGGGTGGTTTGAGATAATGACCTGCAGAGCCATCAGAGGTGAATGGATAAAATTTCGAAATACCTCTCAGAATGAAGGATTGGATAGTGAGAAGTACTCTGTAAGGTTCCAGACCGATAGCATCGTGGTATCGTGTACCGCGATGGTGGCCAGCATGGCTGACTGAAAAAAAGCGGTCGTGCTTCCCTGAGTGCGTAAAGACAGTAGTGGGGGCCATTGCCATCCAGTAGCATCAAAGGCAGAAGCCCAGCATCGGGGGATCAGAACGAGCCCCAAAAGTCGTGGCCTGCGGGGGGTACAGCCACCTTCCAGGTTTCGGAGGTTGATATCACGGAGTTTTGGCACTCCCAACTCTTGAGTCAGTCTCCTTTTTCCGTGTTAATAAATTGATGGCATTTTTATAGTGTCCTGAAGAAGATTCCTTAGATTTTTTGTGATAGAATAGTGGCTATGCGACCGGTAATTCGCGGTCCGGCTTGTCGAAATGTCCCTCGCGTGCGCTCAATTCCCGCTCCGTACAGATAGACAATTCACTAGACTAGTAATGAACATACCCTCAGTCGCACACAAGATGGTTAAGACTGAGGGACAATGATCAGCTCCGCACCCTTTATAGGGGCGGCGACAATCAAATCACAAATAAATAAAATGATACTACCGCTGCTCGCCATAGAAGGCAATGATAACCGCACCCCTCCTCAACACATTCGTTTCTTGCCATAAAGAACCCAAAGTCTGTGAGGGATGAATGGAGAACTGCGCGATTCGCAGCGCAGACGTAGCGTACTTGAGAACTAGGATGAAATCCACGGTGGCGAGGATCATGGTACAGGTAACTGCTTCCCCCTGGATTCCATCAGCAAGGCCTGGCACACAATAGTAGTGCAGACACTTGAAGGCTTTCCGATATGGGGACGCGTCAGCTCGAGACACCTGCGGCAGTTCGTCCCGAGGAGGGGCACGCGCTACAGGAGGAGTGGGAGACAGGGCTGGAGGAATTAGGGAGAGAAGACATTCAGGAGGCTGACGAAGACGAGGTGCTGGAGACGCGACGAGGAAGCCACTTCAAAGGAGGGGGGAACATGCACTAGCGCATTCCGTTTGGGACGGATCGTGGAGTGGGCCATGGCGGCGCCGGCTTGTTCAATATTAGCATCGGATGTCGCAGACACACGCATCCTTCTTGGTTTCTATCGTGTCTCGACGCGTTCCGCGTTCCGCCATCCCACCCAGCGCCGGCTTCCCCTGCCTGCTCAAGTCGGCTGATTTCGAGATCTAATTCGAGCAGATCAGTACTCGGCAGTCGGACAGACGTCCTCAAGTCTGAGAGCCCAGTCTGAGGCCCAGCTAAACTTCACAGCTTAGATCTAATAACAACATACATAATGGAAGGTTCCTTGCTATTTCACTCCCCAAATCAAGCACACCTTTTCGCGAACTCCTCTACTCCCTCATCCTCATCTAACTCCACTTCTCCGCCGTCCCACACCAAAGGCGGTTACCGATAAATTGATGCATCATACCACAGGAATCACCGAGTTGGAAAGCAAGCTAGAAAAGGTCCTTACTAATCAAGATGGCGGATTCATCCGGCGACGCACGTACCGCATCGGCATGCATCTGTGTTGCGTTCTGATTCACCGAGCAATTGTGTTTCTCTCCGGCACGGAGTAGGTGTTGATTGCGATAGGAACTCGTCAATTTGGGATGAACTTGAGCGAATATGTCCGAACAATCGGCATATATCAGAAGAGGACGACATGTTTCGACTCGCGGTCCATGACGAGTAGACCGGGTGCCCATGTTTATCATTCTTCACGCTCTCAGCGTCCACGCCGTGAAGTCGGATCTGGAAAGTGTCAGTGAGCATCACAAGAAGGAAGCCTTGGGGGGCAGAACTAACACGCACGCTAGATTTTATGGCCTGGGCTTGCCCGAAGCCGGAAAGACCACTACTGGGATCTGTTTCCTGCGGTTCATCGCACTCTGCTCGCGGAAAGATCCACGTTCGGAAACGGGCCACTTCGAAAGCAGATGAATAGGATGAGGACCCGCACGTGACATCTTCACAGTGACCTCTCTGCAAGGGGGAACCTAATTCGGCTGGGGGTCAGGATAAAATCCAATCGGGACAGATTGACACCCACTGGCAACCTCAAAATTCACTTCGATCATGGCCTGTGCCTGTCCGAAGCCAGAGAGACCACTACTGAGATCTGCGTCCTGTGGCTCATTGCACTCTGCCCGAGGAAAGGTCCATGTTCGAAAACGGGCCACTTCGCAGGCAGATGAATAAGATGAGGATTCACACCCAGCATCTTCACAGGGACCTGTCTGCAAAGGGGAACCTAATTCGGTTGTGGTTCAGGATGAAATCCAGTCAAGACAGATTGACACTCACTGGCAACACTTCGATCCGGTCCTTCGAATCTGGCACCTCCCCACGGGGCTACTTCGCAGACAGATGAATAGGATGAAGATCCGCACGCGGCATCTTCATAGTGACTTGAGGTTCAGGATGAAATCCAGTCCGGACAGATTGGCGCTCACTGGCAACCTCGACGTTCACTTCGATCTGGTCCTCTGAATCAGGCACCTCTCCAGGCTGAGGCTCCCCTGCCTCGCTCACGTCGAGATCGGAGAGGAAGCCACGGTTGCGTCGCAAAACGGTTTCATACTGCGCCAGTGCGGTCAAGACCTGGGCTAAAGATTGGTCCAGAGAGACAACCATCCTCGCTTGAGTTGGTAAGAACCAAGGGACGAACTTGACACGTGGGCCGGTTGGTTTTGATCGGACCTCAGTCAATCCCACGATCTGTCAAAGACTCAACACGGTCACTGATGAGTCATAGTTCGATTAGATCCCGGCCCGATAAGATGGCCGGCGTGTGTCATCAATATTAGCTGTGCTCCCGGCCGGCTACGCGGCGTCCAAAACATGTCTTCCCCGATCCCCCTCGCCACTATTTGTGTCACGCCTTTCAAGGGGCTATCATATCGCTTGGTACGGGATTGGCCGACGAAAGCCGACGAATCACTCGCATACTTACTGCTGAAACGGCGGCCCTCTCTCCATTCCCGTACCATCGTACTGGGATGGTACGATACTCAGGGCTCTTCAAGCAAACAACCTGTACTATTTTTCGGAGTTATCTTTTGGTAACTGGTGTCTCCAAATAGAGTTTAAAATAGTAGTGGATTGCCGGTCCCCATTCAAAGTCATTAGAAACACGTGTATCAAGTAGAGCACCACAAGCTCACATTGAACCTCTCACTGGCATCCTCAGAATCGGACTTGGGAGTATCGTCGGAGCTTGCCGAAGCCGATACAATGTCTTGTGATTAAGGAGTGACAGGTGGCGGTGTGTCTTCTCCTTTTCGAACCACCACCTGCACTCCGACTAAGGCTCCATCCGTTTCCGTTTGTAAACGTTTATAAACGGTTTTAACCGTTTTTATTTCCGTTTAGTTTACGGAACCTTGTAAACGGTAAACAAACGGTTTAAACGGTTTCGAAAGCCCACTGGCCTGACAGGCACCAGGACGCAAGTGTGAGTCTTGTTTTTGAATGCCCCCAGATGTCCCCGGTGTCAAAGCGTAATAATTCCGTAGCAGTCGGAATTCTTCGGCCAAAATCGGGTGGGTGTCGGGGCTAGTGTCCCAATTTAGCAAGTCCTCGCATGTTTGACGGGTGGCGCGTCGTCTACACCGCCAAAGTGCCAGCAGGTTTCAACCACCTGGGATTTTCATGTGGCGGCCACCTTTTTTACAGCCCTTTGCGGAACATAGGGCGTGGCCAAAATTTTTCCCATTTTGGGACATTTTTGATCTTTTCGACCATTTCCCTCGCCGCGCGCTCAGTTATGAATGGATCGTTCTAAAATCTATATGAGCGGAACCGCAACAAAATTCTGGAGGTCCTCTCGTGCTTCAATTTTTTTTATCTATATAAGAAAAGACGTGGTATCTCTGGACAAACGTCAAAGTGGAGCAAGGTGGAGTATGCGGACATCCGGTCCGCCGGAGCACGGCCACAATGATCTCGGTTGGTTTTGCACTTGGCACTCCGTTGCAGCTCGGAGCCTGACAATATACGTGCAGATTGAAACGCGTCGCCTACGGGGACGGGGACTTGGATGACCAATGTGAGTCGTGAATTCTCTTTCAATCACCACAGGACGGGCACCCAACGAGTATCAGGTTCCCTTGGGACCAGATTATGCCAGAGCATTGTGTCTGACAAGTGGGTGTTTTTGTTGAATTCAATTACATCGTTCACATGGTATAGGACCCACAGACAAAATCCGGGGACGAGGCGACCTCCAGAATAGGTGTAGATATGCCCTAGTGAGACCCCAAAATAATATATTGCCAACTCCCCCTGTGGGAGGAGATTTCCATATAAACATGATTATATCATCGTACATTTTATATAAGCCGAATAAAAAAAAAATTGAAGCACGAGAGGACCTCCAGAATTTCGTTGCGGTTCCGCTCATATGGATTTTAGAACGATACATTCATAACTGAGCGCGCGGCGAGGGAAATGGTCGAAAAGATCAAAAATGTCCCAAAATGGGAAAAATTTTGGCCGCGCCCTATGTTCCGCAAAGGGCTGTAATACATGGTCCAAGGTAGCAGCCAGGTAGATGCCAGCTGGGTCGCTCAGCTGGAATTCCAGCTGCCTAGCAGCTGAATTTCATATGAATACCATGTTACATCTTCAGGTGGTGGCCACAGGCTCCTTTCCACGCATAGATAGTTCCTTTCAGCGTTGCGCAAATAGTAATATTGAGAGACGAGTATTCAGAGAAGCTGATCAGTTGATCTAGATTCTAAAGCTACTCAAATATGTTATATCTCGGCGCAGGATGAGTCGACGACTGTTAATTTCACGGTCCAGTGACAGGCTCACCAGCCTCCGATTGAAAGGTTCCATGTTGGTGCTTGCGGTGCGGACCAGGGGTCCGTGCGTTTGTTTGGCACGGCATCTCTCATTACGTGCATGTTGGTGCACAATCTCGTCTTCTCTCTCCCATGGTACTTCCACTCGCGTCCCCTCACACGCACCGCAACAGCATTCAAAACTTCAAAAAGGCCCTTCACATCCGGAATCCAAGACAGCAACGTCAAGGAGCGTCAAGCTCGTCTTCTTCATCCGTATGCCTCGTTCCGGAGCCCGCTCCCCTGCGCTTTCGGCACTTATCCTCCTGTGCATGCACTCTCACTTCCTCGTCACTCAACTCTCAGATAAAATCTTCAGTCAAGTTCTTCCAAGTTCCAAGTCACATCACAAGTTGCGCCATACATCCGATCTGGGTTGGGTCTGGACCTCAAGTCTTCCTCGACCTCGGTCTTCAAACCTTCAAGTGCTGCTCATGGATCCCGACTTCTCTTTTACCAAGGAAATACTCGTTGCTCACGGCCTCGACGCTATCTATGGATCGCCTTATTTTTTCAAGCTCCCCAGTACATACCTCGTCTACGCACTACGGGCCTCCTTCAACAATTCAAATGAACAACTCTCTGTGCAAGCCTGACCTCTCAAATCCGTGTCGAAGGCCCACCACACCAAGACTGGACTTTTGCCGCCACCCTATGGCACACATATCACATGCCCCTCGCCTCCTACCCGTCTGCGCTCTCTCATGCCCCGGCGACCAACTTCCTCAATCCGACCGAGTGCGTGCAGCTTGTTAAACGACCCCTCGCCCCTTGCAAACTCGGACGTTGCTTATCGTCGCACACACCCTTCCCTCGATGTCGGGAGTCCAAGCAGAAGCGGTGGCAGCGCGCCACGCGTGTACCAGGCGGCGGGGTCGATCAATACGGTGGGTCAGATGCCCGCAGCGTAGTGCTTGTACAGGTGAGCGACATGCATACATCACGCACAAGCCTTATCTGACTCAAGTTCGAAGCAAATGAATCGGCTTTGAATGGCGTCGCGGACCTTGATGCTACCACTCTTGAGCGCCGTCGTGCACGAGGTCGACATCTGGCACTTGTTCCGTTACGTCCACTTATACCGGATGTGATCGCGCTGCTCGCGTCGGGCGGGCATCAGGCACCCGTCCTTCCTGGTATCTGTATTTGTGCACGTGAATATTACTTGCTTGTTTCTCATTCCATAACTTTGTCTTGTAGATAGTGAATTCTGAATCTACTGCATTTTATTTAGGTACGAAATCCGGATGCGAGCCAAATTCAATGATGTTTTTACACCTGCTTGGATGGTCCCCTGCCAGGGTGGGTGGACAGCTGGCCGCCAGCCCGACCTGGCCCCAGCATGGAGCCATACGTCATTGAACCTGGCATATATATGGCGGGCACCTGGCAGCCAGGTTGCAGTGCCATGTAGCGCACATCTTGCGCGCACCTGCCGGCCACATGTCGGTCATTTGGCGGTGTAGACGGCTTGCTCGACGGTCCAAAGTGAACACATATTGACCCAAACCATGTTCAGATTAGTGTGCAATGAGCCAAAGCTTGATGTAACTAATGCTCACCCAGATTTTGACCCGAGCTTAGGTGTTCCGGAAAGACCCGGCCCAAAACCGTTTGTAAACGTTTATAAATGTTTGTAAATGGTTTACGAACCGTTTCCGTTTAGTTTACGAAAATCCGTAAACGAAAACTAAACAGTTGGAGCCTTACAGCCTTTTGCGGAACTTAGGGCGCGGCCGGTTTTTTTTTTTTTTAGTAAGTTTTCGGCAGAATGGCTATCCTGACCTCAATTCTCAACAGATTCCCTTGGTGGTAGGCTCATTCTACTCGTGTTGTAAATGCGGAGGGCATGACATCTTACGATTTTTTTTGAGAACCCCGAAATCATTTATTAGGTCAGATTGGGGTGTTTTGAGCTGTCTGAGAGCAGAATATGCCACAAAGTAGCTGTAGTGCTCGGATTGACCTAGAATTTTGATACAATGCACTTATGGGTATTACGGAGGGCAGCAAACACCAGGATAGTGAATGTGACTTGTATTTCAACTCTATCATACATGTAAACAGGTAGGATATCGGGTGAATTTCCCTCACAGCAATAAATTTGAAATACAAGTCACATTCACTATCCCGGTGTTTGCTGCCCTCCGGAATACCCATAAGTGCATTGTATCAAAATTCTAGGTCAATCCGAGCACTACAGCTACTTTGTGGCATATTCTGCTCTCAGACAGCTCAAAACACCCCAATCTGACCTAATAAATGATTTCGGGGTTCTCAGAAAAAATCGTAAGATGTCATGCCCTCCACATTTACAACACGAGTAGAATGAGCCTACCACCAAGGGAATCTGTTGAGAATTGAGGTCAGGATAGCCATTCTGACGAAAACTTACTAAAAAAAAAAAAAAAACCGGCCGCGCCCTAAGTTCCGCAAAAGGCTGTAATTCAAACGGAGACCGTCCTTCACACCCAACCTGGTATGAAATCTGCGAAAATCATATCTAATCAACACCCCGGGCGATTTCAATGCGGTAAAGGAGCACATTAAATATTGTTATTACACTAAGTGGACAAAATAAATGTCCGATGGGTGGTTGGGGTCATTTCTGACCCGAATCGCTTCAAATAAAAATGTGCTATGAGCCTTGAGCAATTTCATGAAGATATAGTCCGTTCAATATATACTATTCCACCCTAGTTCTCTTGTAATAAAATATTTTGTGATATTCTGAAGAATTGAGTCCGTGGAATCATTGTGTATGCAAAAATGGTGTACATAGTCCGAAAGTGCTCGCAAAATGGACCCCATCCATATCTTGGTTGAAGTGGATTGATAGGGTTTTGAGCTTGTGCTGGGTCATTCAAGTTGGCCATTTTGAGCATTTTTGGGCCGTTTTGCGTCAAAAAATGCTAAAAATGGCCAACTTACTTCGACCATTGCGAGCCCAAGACCCCTTCATTTGGGATGAACTAACACATGTATAAGGCTCAATTTATGAGTACTTTCAGGCTATATACACCATTTTTGCATACAAGCTGGTTTCAGAAACTCGATTTTTCAGAAAACACCAAAATAATTTATCGCGAGAGAATGAACTTGGTATGCCCTGAATTAAACGGTTCATATCTTCATGAAATCGCTCAAATTTCAGGGCAAAATTTTATTTGGAGTGATCCGGGTCGGAAATGACCCCAAACACCCATCGGACATTTATTTTGTCCACTTAGTGTATATTGAATCGATTCTATGATCATCCCTCATGACTAGATGAAGAGAGGGACGCAAACCGCGAACCGCCATCCGTTGTTCATCCATGGGAAAGTTTTATCCGCGGATTTGCATTCGTACGGATTAGGGGGCGCACGGATCGGATGACGGATATATCCGGATAAGGCTCATCCGTGCCGGTCCCTAAGCTCACCCGTGCTGTTGCCCGACAGGGTGCGGCCCGTTTTTTCTCATTTTGACAAGTTTCCGGCAGAACAGCGATTGCGGGCGCAATTCTCAACCGATTGCCTTGGGAATAGGCTCATTCGATTTGGATGGAACTTCTGCAGGGCATGACAACTTCCGACTTTTGATAGCCGCCTCAAAACGATTTGTTGGGTCAGGGTGGGGCGTTTTTCAGTGTTGGAGTGTCCCACATGCCGGGTAATGTTCCGATTGGCCGAGATTTTTGATACAATGTACTTGGGACAATGTACTTGGGGGTATTCCGGAGGGCATGAAATGCCGGTATTTTGGATGCAGCCCCAAATTGAAATTTGCCGCTCGGGGCAATTGGCAAGGATATTTTGATTGATCGTACTGTCCAATAGATTCGAAGTAAAGGTCACATTCAAAATCCCAGTGTTTCATGCCCTCCGGAATACTCAGAAATCTATTATACGAAAAATCTAGGTGAATCGGACTACTATTGGGATCATGCGGCGTGTTCTGCGGTCAAGGACCCAAAAACGATGAAATCAGCTGCATTAAATCAGGATACTGATCCCATCAAAAATGGGCCGCGGCCTAAGTTCTGCAAACAACTACGTGCGTCCCGGGCGCCATGCCCTGCGGAATCTCCGTCCGAATCGAATGGGCCTATTTCCAAGGCAATCAGTTGAGAATTGAGCCCGCAATCGCTGTTCTACCGGAAACTTGTCAAAATGAGAAAAAAACGGGCCACGCCCTAAGTTCCGCAAAGAGCTGTAATTCACCGGTGGGTTAAATTTTCTGTGGATGTCCCTGGGCACATGTTCCATGTCCGTCAACCTGATTGAAACCAGAAATCGGTACCCATTCCACTTCTGAATGAGGACCAAGCAAAATACGAAGTTGAACGCGATCACATGACCATGATCACTGAGCACCAAAAGACACCGACTCCGAGCAGGCCCCCGGACACTACCTTTGAGCCCTGTCCGCTTTTTTCCAAATTTTCCAACTGATTTACTCTATGAAATCCGCTCATAGGCCGCTGATTTACTCTATTTCGGACGGGGCTTTTAGTGAAATACCATTTTTGCGCTCCAGGACCTATTTTTCCGCTCCCAGCCTGCCGCAGGCACTTTCCGGCTACCCCGCGTGCCCTTCCACGCAGTGGTAAATCCAACCGTATTGTTTCACTGTTTAATATCACTACCGGAACCCCCGACGGCTGTACTTGCGCCCTACAGTGGCGACGGAAAGTTCTGCACGGGGGTGTTTGAGCTCATTTCTGGGCCAAATGATTTCAAATAAAATAATAACATGATTCTTGAGCAATTTCAAGGTTTCCTGCCCGTTTAATCCATACCAAACCTGTACCCCTCTTTCGCAATAAAATCATTTGCCGTTTTGGGAAAAACTGACTTCTCCGATTCACACTGTATGCAAAGATGGTGATATTAGCCTGAAAGTACTCGAAAAGGCGATAATTTTCATATGTTGGTTCACCACAATTGGTGGGGATTTGAGCTTACACGGGGACGGACAAGTTGGCCATTTTTAGTATTTTTTGACCATTTTGCCTCAAAAATGGGAAAAATGGCCAACTTGTCTGCCACCGTGTAAGCTCAAATCCCAACCGATTGGAGGGAACCAAGAAATGAGAATGGTCACCTTTACGAGTACTTCCAGGCTAGTATCATCATTTTTGAATACAGTGGAAATCTGAAAAGTCAATTTCCCCAGAAACACCAAAATATTTTATTGTGAGAGAACTATACTGGTGTGATATGGTTTAAACGGTACATAAAATTTTAGAATCACTCAAGGCTTATGCTACCATTTTATTTGAAGTGATTCGGGCCAGAAACAAGCCCAAACGATCGCGTGCAGAACATTCCGTCGCCACTGTATATGTGTTCAAAAAAAATTCTTGCGCGCAGCGCGATTTACTCTATGGTGGACAGACATTGCCAATTTCAACTTGCGCACCTTATTCCTGGAAGAACTTTTTCACACTGTGCCGAAAATGAAAGACAAATTGGCTGAACTCACAAGTGTCGAGTTCTTAAAGGCCGTGATTTATGAGCGCTCAACTATTGTTCTGGTTGCGAAATTTGTGTATGAGGTCCTTGAAGAATTTTATACCGTCCCTGTGTACCATCCAAGTAGAAGGAATGTCTGATCTGAAGCTAAATATTCTAGGTCATCTTCGTTGCCTCTTTTCGTTGTCTGGGGTCTACTGTGGGGCATGGGGAAACTCATGGGGTCTGCGCCTGGGGCTTAGATGGCGGAGAAAGGTCCAGGGGCGATGGTGTATTTTTACTTGCTTTGTACACCGGGATAATCCCTGGAAACCGGCGTTCGTTATTCGGACCGTGCCGTGTAATGCTACCTACCTACCTACCTACGGACAGGAGAAACATAATGTAGGTAATTAATTTTACTACATTCTGAACCACTGGCTATTGACACTGTACTGTACAGACTCTGTCGGAAATCAGCTATACACGTGATAATGATAGTTGAAACACATGTGAGCCAGAACTTGAAGTCAAAAACATGGTGGATCGCACGTACCTTCAGGGCTTTGGTGGCTGTGCCCACAGCCACTACTTGGCATGCAACGCATGTGAACACTGTGCATGACATTTGGTTAGAAATAAAATTAGTAAAAAAAAGAATATGTACCAATTTCAAGCATGGGTAGCAACAATATTCTAGGGTTAACCAATCATATCCCTTGAAATTAGAGCTAGTTGGAGTCAGGAGCATCAAGCATACCTGAAAGACCCATAATCCAGCTTGGATGGCCCACCAACAGGACCAGAGACATGTAGATGAGCTGCTGGAGGGGATGGGGAATTGGGAAGGACACGGGAGGGGGAGGCAAGTGGGAGGAAAGGAAGAGAAATTGTTACGACACAATCAAAATCCACCATCCTTTATATGACACGGACATGACAGCTGACGTGTGAGGATTTGTGCATGACAACTGCCCTTTGGATTGATGGATTCACATGGGTGTCACTTTAGGGCCGCACGCACCTAGTTGTTTGCTGGATCTTTCCAGTTGCCGCCAGGCCCATCCCATCATTCTGTAAATGTCTGCTGAGGCTGGGATCAAGTGTTTACAATGAAAAGTTGATGAATTCCATCAGTCTAACTGCTATGCTGCTCTCACAAAAGAAGGTTGTATCTTCAAAAAGTGTAGTACTACTTCACTACTGGGTTAATGAGATCATTACAGCCCTTTGCGGAACATAGGGCGCGGCCAAAATTTTTCCCATTTTGGGACATTTTTGATCTTTTCGACCATTTCCCTCGCCACGCACTCAGTTCTGAATGTATCGTTCTAAAAACTATATGAGCGGAACCGCAGCGAAATTCTGGAGGTCCTCTCATGCTTCAATTTTTTTTATTCGGCTTATATAAAATGTACAATGATATAATCATGTTTATATGGAAATCTCCTCCCACAGGGGGAGTTGGCAATATATTATTTTGGGGTCTCGTTAGGGAATATCTACACCTATTTTGGAGGTCGCCTCGTCCCCGGATTTGTCTGTGGGTCCTATACCACGTGAACGATGTAATTGAATTCAATAAAAACACCCACTTATCAGACACAATGCTCTGGTATAATCTGGTCCCAAGGGAACGTGATACTCGTTGGGTGCTCTTCCTGTGGTGATTGAAAGAGACTCCACGACTCACATTGGTCATCCAAGTCCCCATCCCCGTAGGCGACGCGTTTCAATCTGCACGTATATTGTCACGTGATGGAAACACGGGCAGATTGAAACGCGTCGCAACGAGTATCACGTTCCCTTGGGACCAGATTATACCAGAGCATTGTGTCTGACAAGTGGGTGTTTTTATTGAATTCAATTACATCGTTCACGTGGTATAGGACCCACAGACAAAATCCGGGGACGAGGCGACCTCCAAAATAGGTGTAGATATTCCCTAACGAGACCCCAAAATAATATATTGCCAACTCCCCCTGTGGGAGGAGATTTCCATATAAACATGATTATATCATTGTACATTTTATATAAGCCGAATAAAAAAAATTGAAGCATGAGAGGACCTCCAGAATTTCGCTGCGGTTCCGCTCATATAGTTTTTAGAACGATACATTCAGAACTGAGTGCGTGGCGAGGGAAATGGTCGAAAAGATCAAAAATGTCCCAAAATGGGAAAAATTTTGGCCGCGCCCTATGTTCCGCAAAGGGCTGTAAAATTGCAAGAAAAAGTTCAAGGTAATATGTTACATAAAGTGTTATAGGATAAGAAAAATGTGCAAACTTTTGGTCATTTGTACAGATTTTGATGAAAATTGCTAAAAATTTCAAAATTTTCAAACCACCAAAGAAATTTTGCGAACAAATTCCAAAAATTTTCTGGGGAGGTTTTTCCTGATGTCCTGAGCCAAAGACACGAAAGCCTCGACCCGCACCTTCCCAGCCGTATGCGCGCGGTGTACGGAAGCCTAAACCATCGAAGGATGCTCCCACAACCTCAGCAAAAGCACCACAAGCTGCGCGCAGACCCCATCGACCCAACGCAGAGGCGGCAGAGCATGAAGCTTAGTCGTGCACTGCGGTTTTTTAGAGGGCATGTTCAGCGCGAGGAGATGCTCACAGCCAAACAGTTAACCTTGGCGGAGGCTTGGGGACTGAAATCTCATATCTAGTTACAAATACAGGGCACCGCGGTGTCGAAATAATTTTTTTGTCTTGGAATTGTAACGGGCATGTCACGCTGTCGCTATACTTATTGATTGACTGTGTGCACTTTGGGCATTTGCCAGACCCCTCTCGGAGCGGGAAGGTCTTTCCACAGTCGTCGCATTCAACAGGATTAGGACCCTGCGAGTCCATAGTACCAGTGAAATGAGGTGTGAAAGAGTGTGAAATGAGAGGAAAAGTGGTCGATGTGTTGAATGAATGTGAGAGTGAATGAGAGCAGTGGAGCCCTAGACAGGTTCGTATGATAGTAGGATTAAGGCGCATGTTCTATCATCGTAGGATCCGGATTAGGAATCGAAAAGTATACTGGGTATTCCGGAAAGTAACCGGAATTTCAGTTTCACGTGCACATACCATAGGTATTATGCCCGACTGTGAATCGATTCTCAATGGAGGGTGAATCTTATATCTGCTGGTATGTCCTGGGCCACTTGGATGTGGAATTTGAGGCCTTGCTGGCCTCGAAATGATGAATCTTGAGAAAAGATGAAATTTATTGCATTTCTTCCTGTTGCCGGTGTCTTGAAGGGATTTTCCAGGGTCTAAAGCTCTGTTAATGAACGATACCTGTGTCAAAGTGCACACACAAGATCTCAAGGGTCAACGATGCTCCTACCTGTTTCTATGAATATATTGAGTAAAGCCAAATCAGACATTTGATCAAATCATCGTTTGAACCTGGATTTTTACCACAAGTGGAACATAGTGGAGGCTGTTTTTGTTGTTGTATGAGGTGTGGGAGACCCTTTCATGGATCCCAGACCAAGAGTCCCCAAAAATTCACTCAGTTTATCGGAGCATTCCAATTCCGGTTACTTTCCGGAATACCAAGTATAGGATCCGGATGTGGGCATCTATTCTTCGTACGATTACTATTGCCAGACAGAAATGGTTGTCGCAAAGCAAAGTATTACAGAAATTTGACATATTGGGGGTATTGCGCCGCAAATTCCTTTGGCTCCCTTTGAGCATACTCCCGAGGGGTGACCGCCGTCGTCTTGTCGCCAGGAACCAGTTCGATGGCCCACCCAGCGAGTGGCCGTTTGGGCTTGGGTGTTGGCGCGACTGCTGCCGAAGTCAACTTACGTTCGGTGTTCGACGGAGCCGCATCACTCGGGGCTGGTTCCTGAATGCTGTGAGAGACTCCAAATGAACGAAGCCTTGAATGCGAGCATGATCATCTTTGCACAAATGCGGAGCGTCGGGGACACCACTATGGACATTGAGAACCAAAAAGAGACAAGAGGTACAACGTACAGTACCGAAAAATATGGGTGAAGCAGAGTCGGAGAACAAACAGCAACAAGGTTTCTGGATCAGTAACCAATCCACGAAGCTCATCGCGGTCTATGGTTGGAAACGGAGACGGCGGTGGGACCGATGACCGCGTCTATCTCATCTGGGGTCAACTCGTACGGAGTGTCACCATCATCCGATTTCGAGCCTTTGACATCAGAGTCGGGTTGAAGCGATGATTTAGCGAAACTAATGAATGAACGAGCTGGAATCATCGCAGTATTGTTCAACCTACTGTGTGCCGACGAGATCCAAATCCCAGTCAGAAGCGGAGTAAGTGGAAGCGGACTCACGCTCCTGAAACTCACTTTTCATGGTGCTCCAAATCACTCGCAAGCGGGGGTGCGAATGCGGAAGTGGATGCTTCGAAACTGCTGTACACTGACTCCGAAAAAGTATTGGATCACCCATTACAAAAACTTGAAGGCTCTGGCGGGCCACCAAATTGCACATGCAAAATGCATTCTATGCTACATTAGGGACACCCTGAGCCATCCTATTTACCACCGCAAACACAGGCTCAGACTCGCTGCCGTTGGGGAGGAATCCGTGAAATTATCACGCTCCGAGCGCCTCAAGAAAAATAGACCAACAGCTACAGCTGGCTGCCAGAATCAGACAGCCTCGAATATGTCGCGTGCAACACCACGCACATTGGCGCCCATGACGGGCAATTGGACTGGACACGTCTCATCAGCGACGAGTGGCTCTTTGGCGGCATTATAGACGAGATGATGCGTGATATTACATTACCCAATCGGCGGAGAAAGGGACCCAACCCAAAAGCTATCTAGCTAAGGTAGTGGCGGAGGTTGAGAGAGGGAAAACTCGGATGTACTTCCCTATCCACTACAACCGTGATCATTGGATGTCATTCACCATTGACTTCGCAAAAAAGACACTAGGATTTGGTGCGCTCTGCAATTTCTTATTGACTTGTAAGTTAATACCATACAGGGGATTCATACATTCGCACCGCAAATCCGAAAGACATCAGTTGAAGGAGACAGTACAGCAGAGCGAAGATTGCGCGCTGAGACAGCCTTTCAGAAAGGTCGATACCGGCGTTGGATAGCAACTGGGACACTTGTAGAGTCGAAAATGGGCTGCAATCTGGCTCTCGCTCTGGGGGACCTTGTTGGTGTGTCGAGCTACTGGTGCCATTGTCCGTCGGCTAGTTTCTCCAGTACCACACATTAAAACCCGTGGTACACTGACTGGGCAAAACAGTTGTCTCAGAGTATTTTCGGTATTGGAGGCCGATTTCCGGGAGATACAGAGACTTTAAGACATAGCTTCCGCAGAGTGAAATGTTCGAAATGGATTCCGGGGGCCCCATATTCTCAGAATTTGATCGCATCATTCTGTTTCGATATGCCATCAATTGTCTTGGAAGAGCAAAAACCCAATTTTTGCAACTTGATCTGTGATCTCTTTGAGGAGAATCTGAATCACCTAAATTATAGTCCGGGATGCGAGGAGTGATTTCGCAAGTTGAACCATGCAAAAATATACAGGCAATCGGACGCTACAGAGCCTACAAAATGGCCAAAAACAGCCATTTTTGAGGTTTTACTGCCATTTTGGGCATTTTTGGGGATTTTGCGAGCTCTATACTGACCAATTGCCTGTATATTTTTGCATGGTTCTTTTTGCATAATGGGTCCTCGTATCCTGGACTACAACTCAGTACATTCAGATTGGTCTGAAAGAAACCACAGATCAAGTTGCAAAAATTGGGTTTTTGCTGTTCCAGCGCAATTCACGGCATAGCAAAGCAGGATGATGCGATCAAATTCTGAAAATATTTATGAGGCACCGGGAATCCATTTCGAACATTTCACTCTGCGGAAGCTATGTATTAAAGCCTCTGTGTCTCCTCTTCGTTATCTAACGTGATTTCTGAGTGTGACCAAACAGTGACCAGACATGTACGTGCTCTTCCCTCCTGCTTTATAGCTCAGCAAGCTGCTAGAGAAGGCCCGCGATGATGCGATCCCTTTCGCCATGCCACTCTTCAGCCAGCCCGACAAGATTGTTGCACATTTGGCCAACTGAATGCGTCTAGAGATAGCAGGAGCGGAAGCCCCTCATCGTGCATTCATTTCAGGATGTCTACGTAGTCCAGGCTGTCATCGAACTCAAAATGGGTATCATCGTAGTGAATGATGTCAGATTTCATTTCCGCCGACTACGGGTGGCTGCGGTCAAAAGATGGGAGGGAGGCGACACGAATCCTGTTCAAGGCCGGGAAGAACAGGGAAGGGTACTTCACCAACGAAGACATCCTGAAAACAAACAAACCACGCGATGGACATTCTCTCCCGTGACTACGCTGACGAAAAACTCTTCGACAACGCCATAACGCATACGAAGAGGGCAGGCGACGCTCTCTCCGCTCAGCATATGCCGAAGTACACACCGAAGAAGGGCAAAAACTGGTTTGTCAGCGTTAACAAAATTGGTACTGACGGGCGGCCCATCTACGACACGAAGGGCAACTATGTCAAGACAAAAGTGCGCATGCGGGACGGTACTCTCGCCGACGGCTCTCCCCAGCCTCTCTATTTCCGCGCTGGACACGAGAATGCTGGAATTTTCAAGGGGATGGCCGTCATTCTGAAGGAGCGCGGTTTGCACAAGGAGGCCAAGCTCAAGGCGCAATGCCAGGGCTTCAAGTGCGCGCCCGGCGCCACTGGTTGCTGCTGCCGGCGTGTCTTGTACAATCAACCCGATTTTAAAAAGGAGAAATTCCTCCTCGAGAAGGTTTGCGAGGCACGCGGGTTTCGTGCAATGTTTCTGCCAAAATTCCACTGTGAACTCAATTTCCTCGAGCAATGCTGGGGAGCTTCGAAGCGCGTCTACCGGATGAATCCAGTCTCTTCCAAGGAGGAGGATCTCGAGCGGAATGTTGTCGCTGCGTTGGACTCGGTGAGCCTCAACGTTATGCGGAAGTATGTCCTGATCTTGCTCGTTGGTATCATCTGATTGCTTTTGCCTAGATACGCAAATCGCTCCCTTCGATTTCTCGATGCATATCGGCGCGGTTTAAACGGCTGGTGGGCCGCATACGTGGCTAAACAGTATCGCGGGCACCGTGTCCTGCCAAATAACTTATTCGATGGTCTTCGTGCTGAGGGGTATACTTCGGACTGAAGTCTTCTCTTTCTTTTCCTTTCTGTTTTCTCGCTCTCAGTTCTCCTCTCGACGTGTTCCCTACCTTTGTGTATCAGTTAGCTTTCGATTTTGGCTATGTTACCTGCAGCACCGTGTATAATATCTGCAGCCTCTGTGTCAATGCATTATGTTCTCAGATTCATATGAACGTCAAGAAGACTCTCTGCTGGCCTTGGAAAGTGAGATTTGACCCAAAAGACCTTTGCAGAACTGAATTTATAGTGTGATTTCTCACCAAAAACCTATCTAGTCCTTGAATATTACACGGATTGGTCTGAAAAATTTGGGAGGGTCGAGCCAGACGACATTCAAAGAGATTTACCGAACAGATTTTTTAATTTCGCGGTCCGTTGAGTTGATATTACATTTCTTGTCCGGCGACCACTTATCCATCAGTGGCTGTGTGAGTTTGATGCGCATGGATGCCTATCTTGCCTCCCACCTCAATGGCGAGCAAGTCTCCTGCACCCGGCACACCCAACAACGTCACCAGGTCAGCGCAATTGTCAACAACCGATGGCGCTGCTGAGGCCCAGTGCAGACGTAAACGTAGGCGTGGCTACTCGAAAGAGTCCAACGCCAACGACTCGGACGCCCTAGTTGGCCCCCCGCCTAAGAAGGTTCGTCTATGACGCTTGTAATGGAATCCGACCCTATTGCGTGCTCCAGGCGAAAGTGCAGGTCACGCCCATACGCCGGCGTGTTCGGCTCAAAAACGCTCGCCCATCCTGCAAAACATTCAACCTCCCGCTCGTGCGTCATTTTTTCAACTCCCTGCGCGCTTCGTTCAACTTGGAGATGTCTTAGGACCCGCGGTCAACGGCTGAATCCAATTTCCGCCGCCCGTCATGTCCTGTGGGCCTCCAATTGGCATTTTGGTCTGATGGAGATGGATCGGGAGCACTGCAGCATTGTGGAGCACCGCAGGATTATCCTGGGGATCCCGAACAGGGCCTCAGGATTGTTGAACCGAAACTGCAATACACGATTGACTGTCTGCGACGAGATGATGACCTTTGATGCGAAAAGTATGAAGCAACAGCCGCAATCTAGCCCGAACAAGAATGGTGGCAAGAGGGGACAGCGGGCATGCAGAGTAGTGAGGTCAATCCCCCAGTGCCGTCGGCCTATGAGCATAATGCTGCGTCGTGTTGGGATGGAGTCATATATGATAATAGAGATTCAATCCCTATTGGGATGGAGTCATGCAGACTCAACCCCTATCTGTTGGGAGTCATGGAGACCCGATCCGTCTCTCAACTTCTATTTAATGGATTCGATCGCTCCGGATACCTCAGTCGTTCTACCTTCACCGTGACCGACTGAGGTATGCCGTTTACTTACTTATGCCTTTCGTACTTTACTCACGGATCTATTACCTGTAGATCTTACTCTATCTCTCTGTCTACAGGTACAGTAGTAGACTAATACTTCTTAGCTCACTCTGCATTCAGTATGGAACACTAACAATGTATATGCTGCACATAATCCGCCACATAATGCAAATTCTTCTGCATATAACACCTTTCCCTCTGTTATACCTTGCACAGGCAATGTCGAGCAAACTACTACGGAGAGGGGAGACTGGAGGGACGGCACACGCGAGGCGTTGCGCGCCATGATTGCCCTGACGGACAAGGAGGAAAGCCAGTTGGGTGTACTCCAAACGGTGCAACCTCAGCTCGGGCCCGATCCCGACCCCTCCTGCGATGCGTGCAATTCAGCTGCGCCTCCTTCTTGCTGCAGCCTACTTCTGGCACCTGATCCATATTGTAGTGGTCCTCTACTTATGCGACACCCTTGTACTGGAAACAGCCGTACCATACATCTGCCTTGAGTGGTCATGCCTGGGTCAAAGAATTGCTTCTGGGGCATCCTGACAGAATCAAGTGTGAGCTAGGCATTAGGCTACATGTTTCCGTTGCACTAGTCTGTATTGCATATAATCACCGAATATGCCTCGGAGTCGCGACTTGTCTTTGTACGCTCTCTTTGTGCCGACCCTTGCCACCATCACCTTTGGCGTTCCTGCCGCCATCAAAATTCCCATATTTGGATCGGGGCTGGCGGAAAGTGCGAAAGTGTAATCTGTGCGGAGAGGCATTGTGTGATACTTGCATAAAGTGGCAAAATCCACTCTCGACATGTTTGTAAAATATTTTTGAACTGGACATGTTCTTTGCCTCGGACCATCCGGCTCCGAAAGCATTGCACTATAGTTCCGCAATATAGTTTTTTCGTGTCCAATATGTCAGATTGAAACGGTTTCTTTGTTCAGAACATCAATACATTTACTATGGGAAAGCACACTGGAATTCAGTGTTTTGGGGGTAAAAATGACCTGTTGGACATGAGAATGGGTAGCATGGCTATCAACAGTCATTTCTAACTTATGCATTGGCTCCGAGAGACGTCGATGATGGTTACATAATCAAACCCAATCAGGTAATTGCAGTTGAATAGAGGGGATTTTGGTCGGAATATACATCCAAATTGTTAGATTGGTCAGTCCCTTGTAGGAACATCATGGAGGAGCCTAATTTTGACTCAAAAATGCATGAAATCAGTAGGAAAACATGGTATTTTTGATCCTAATAATGCATAAATGACCCCAAAATCCTATGCGTTATGCGTTATGTGTGATTTTGCATAAATACCAGCCTACCAAGTTGGTGGAAGGCCAAATCCTATGCATTATGACCATTATGCAGTACGACCCAATGCGTTATGAGCCAGTCAACTGTAGTACAGTATTCAATTTGTACAAGGATTCAAAGGCTCACCTTGCTGATCGAAAAACTGCAAGAAATGTGTTACAACATGCGAGGTACAAGCTTCCGGTTGAAGCATCTGTCTAGAGTATGAGAGACTAAAGAAATGTCGGAACGCGGGAGGAATTGCGTTAAGTAGGCCTTAGTACCGGAATGGAGCTAGCTGCTACATGCAACGCAAATATCGGGAGCACCGTAAATCAGTGCTCTAAAGCACTATAAATTGGTGCTTTGACGCACTAATTAATGGTCCAAAGCACTAGATAAAAGTGCGAAAATGAGCACCCGGCACTAGATATTAGTGCTTTCAGGCACTATTATATCGGGTTTGCGCACTAATATCTAGTGCTTCCAGGCACTAATTTTCGGGGATATCCGGTCGAAATACTGTTTTGGTGTGAAATATCGGCCCATCATGCTGAGGTTGGTGTGCATTTGTTTGGTGGCAGCATTTAACGGCCCATCATGCCGAGGTTGATATGCATTTGTTTGTTTCGACATGCAGAGCCCTCACCTATTATGTAAAAGCACCAGGGCCGTCAAAACAATTCCCAAGAGACAGTTCGAACCCAAATTTCGCTGGCTATCATCCTGGCAGTACCCCGTCAAAATCTGGCCAGAAATGGTTGAACACCGGTCGACATACTGTTTTGGTGTGAAATATCGGCCCATCATGCCGAGGTTGGTGTGCATTTGTTTGGTGGCAGCATTTAACGGCCCATCATGCCGAGGTTGATGTGCATTTGTTTGTTTCAACATGCAGAGCCCTGAGCTATTATGTAAAAGCACCAGGGCCGTCAAAACAATTCCCAAGAGACAGTTCGAACCCAAATTTCGCTGGCTATCATCCTGGCAGTACCCCGTCAAAATCTGGCCAGAAATGGTTGAACACCGGTCGACATACTGTTTTGGTGTGAAATATCGGCCCATCATGCCGAGGTTGGTGTGCATTTGTTTGGTGGCAGCATTTAACGGCCCATCATGCCGAGGTTGATGTGCATTTGTTTGTTTCAACATGCAGAGCCCTGAGCTATTATGTAAAAGCACCAGGGCCGTCAAAACAATTCCCAAGAGACAGTTCGAACCCAAATTTCGCTGGCTATCATCCTGGCAGTACCCCGTGAAAATCCGGCCAGAAATGGTTGAACACCGGTCGAAATACTGTTTTGGTGTGAAATATCGGCCCTAAGTAAGGGGCTTACCATATTTCAGGATAGTAACGCATGCGGACGACAGCCTT
The DNA here is from genome assembly GCA_029289565.1 of Mycena galericulata. Classification (NCBI taxonomy): domain Eukaryota; kingdom Fungi; phylum Basidiomycota; class Agaricomycetes; order Agaricales; family Mycenaceae; genus Mycena; species Mycena galericulata. The sequence goes on from JARKIA010000235.1 coordinate 129,864, forward strand.
GCGGTACACCTTTTCGACGCGGGAGATGAAGGTATGGCGGTCCTTCTCTTCAAATTCTAGAGGATTTCCCTCTTCCCACTTAACGTACGCTTTCCAGCGGCCTACGAGCTGACGTTCCTGCGCGGAGAACGTGGCAGGAGCGGGTAGAGAAATGCCATTGGTGCTGGTCCCGCCCAGCCCTTGGAGATGGATCGTGAGCTCGAAGGACGGTCCGAGCCTGCATATGTGCAGGAGAAAGGTCGCTCATGAGCTTCTTTGCGGTGATTTTGCTGAGAGCCATCTCGAAAGCTTCATACTGGGTCCAGAGCTGTTCGACATTGTCGAGCGGGATCTGAACGGCGGCACAGTACACCTTGCGGATCGCGTCCATCTTCTGCTGCGCCTCCCACGTGGTGTTCGTTTCTGCGGCGTCGAGGAACTGGATATATTCAGCCCAGACGGATCCACTGTCGCGATCCTGGCCGATGTGGGTGAGGGCAAAGTCGAATGCCTTGCGCATGGTGTCGCGTGTTCCCGGTCCACTGTTCACGCGTCGGACATAAAGGAGATAAGATTTCCACAGCTCGACAGACGGCGAATGTCTGAGAAACTTGTTGAGGAGCTCTTCCGCATCTTGGAACATCGCAGGATTGTCGGTAAAATGTCTGAGATACGCGGTCTGTGCGGAAGGAGCGTTGGGGTACTGTTTGAGCAAAGCATCATAAGCCTCGCGGATTTGCAGGATGTCGCCACGGGTCTCGGCAACGTCTATCAAACGCTTCCAGCTCTCGGGATCGTGTGGCGACTCTTTGAGCCGTGCCATGAGCGCATCGTATTCGGAAGATGGGGGTATGGGGTCGGTTCCAGGTGCAGATTTGACATTCGGGTCAGGTAGTGTTTCAGGCATCGTATTCAAGTCGGCACGGATTAATACTCGTCAAGATCTACGCTAGACGTCAGACCAAGACACAATTAGCGGGTGACCGAGAGAGACTATACCTTTTCCGGGCTTTCCTTGGTTGGTTGAGCAAACCACGAATAGCGAACAAGAGAAGAAAGAGTTCAATTGTGGTGCGTCGATGAAAGAAGAACGGTGACAGACGCGGTCACGCGGTCACCTGTGACAACTGTATGGTCACAGTCACACTAAGCCACCTGGTCCGAGCGCTCGACCATCTCATCGTTGAGGTATCGTACCTCGACAGAAAGCTCATTATTCCTTTGCTATGCCGCTCACTGGAAGCACATTTAACGACGTCGATGCCCCATACTTCAAGTCCCTCGAAGTGTATGGGCGACTACGCCGAAGAAAGCTCTGGATACTGTCTTGAGATACCACCCTCGTCCTTCTTCCTTTCACCCCAGTGAAAAAATTCTGGTGACCCACCTGTCCTCTGTGTTCATGCGACATTACAGCTATTTGCGGAACTTAGGGCGCAGACCAAAATTTCATCAAAATTTGTTGTTTTCACTAATGCCCCTCTAACTCTCTCAATTCTCAGCCAATTCTCTCGAAACTTTGACCAATTGATTTCCACAACCATTTCACAGTGCTTAGGCTACTCTGAATTTTTATTTCTCATGCTTATGGCTTTGTAAGCAAAATCTCGCAATATTCCGCTATTGAGGTGTTTAAAAGGAACGACTATGCAGTACTCCTCGAGTTTTTGTCCAGCTCCTCTCCAGTATATTCCTTAGTGCACTGGGGGGGTCGATTAACTAAAATACTCCATTGCTATTGCACAGATGGCCGTGTAAAACTGATGTATTTTTACGTGTCTTCATTCACCCGCTTTCTAGTCAATAAATGTCACAAATACCACTTGGTGCAATGAAGGAGACATATGGGAACATATATGTTAGGATTCAAGATCCTGTAACCGGTTCTGCCCTCGAAACCGGGGCATTAGTCTGAAGTGACATGATTTTGCTTACCAAGCCATCACCGGGTAAAATAAAAATTCGAAGTAGCCTAAGCACTGTGAAATGGTCGTGGAAATCGATTGGTCAAAGTTTCTAGAGAATTGACAATTGAGAGAGTTAGAGGGGCATTAGTGAAAACGACGAATGTTGATGAAATTTGCTCCAAGTTCCGCAAGTACTGTTTTATTTCGTTCAATTCGACACCGACCTTGACTTTTCGGCGACCAAAAAAATCTGATAAATCGAGAAAAAATTATTGCCGCAATAAAAAAGTTCGAGCGTGACGCGTGACTGTCGAATTGAACGAAATAATACAGTAGCTGTAAATGCCATGTGGGACACTGAAAGTCCGTGCACGTTGGCGCCATTTGTTACATTTGTTTGGTCCATGTTGATCAGCGCGCCTCGCTTTTCTTCTCTTCCCCTCACTTGTTCCCGCATCTTCCTTTTGTCGACCACCTCTCTCGCTTCTCCCGCTTCTGTGCATTGGGCCTGAATTCTTCCGGAAGGTCAAGATACCAAGACAACACCATACGAGTGGGAGCCGGCACCGATTGCTTTGATGGCCAGCTTAGTCACTGCACTGCCACATCAAAGTGCGTCGACCTACAGTACACCCACCTAAGGGAAGTCCGCCGGACTTACGTACAAGGCCTCTTAAGTGGTTTATTCTGTAAGAGTAAAAGTCCGGCGGACTTCCCTTAGGTGCATCTACCTTCTACCGCCAACATATCGCGCACCAGTGCCTTTCTGGAGTATTCTCGGCCACCAAAACACTGTAACATCGAGTAATAACCTGTACCAGCATCCAAATCAATTTATTACACCCTTATTCCTCCATTTCTACATCCTCCTCTTCTGCCCAGTCAACAATGTGAGAAGTATAGGGGGATATGGTTGAGATCGCTAGTGGCGACTCGGCTCAGACACAGACACAGAGGGCTCGAACACAGATGGAAGTAAGACGCAAGCAAACGACAAATTGATTGATGCCGTAGCACGTGGAAACAAACAAGTATTCTAACACTCCCACCTGATGAGGCGTGCAAGGCAAGAAAGAAGATAGATAAAATAATCAACAACTCCCACCGCTTCGACCGCAACTCCCACCCAAACCAAAGTCCATTAGACGTGAAGAGGCACTTGAACGTGAACGTGAAATGCCACCGAAGTCAAGTGAATGAGAAGTCGAAGTCGACGTCGAGGAGGTGACCATTGTGAGCACGATTGAAAGCTCGTTCACGTCGATTGTTCTTCACCACGCAAAACTCTTGTGTGCAAGCAAGTCGGAAATGCGCCACACAAGATAACCCATGACCACGCCAAATTGTTACACCAAAACCACCATGAACCCGTCTCCCACCCGAACTGAAATTCCACGGCGCTGCAGATGTCGGTACAAACACGTGGAACTTCCGTTCGTAATTGTCGATGTTATGGTCAATACCACAATAGATAGAGGGTAGACGCGTCTACGAAGTCGATGTCGAAAGAAGTGTCGAAAATTGGAATGATATGGACGACGCGTCGCTCGGAGGAAGGTCGAGATGAAGGCGGAAAAGCCGGAAAAAGTCGGGGTGTGGAATGAATGACGCGTCCGAAATGGAACGGAAGAAGTCGGAAGCGTGAGAATGATGTGGATGACGCGTCCAAAATTGGAACGGAAGAAGTCGGAAGAGGGTTGGCAAGGTGACGCGTCGAAGTGAAAGAGTGCAAAAGTGCAAAGAGGATTAGAGGCAGCGGGAAGCACTCAGGAGGCCCATAACCTGTGAGAAGTATAGGGGGATATGGTTGAGATCGCTAGTGGCGACTCGGCTCAGACACAGACACAGAGGGCTCGAACACAGATGGAAGTAAGACGCAAGCAAACGACAAATTGATTGATGCCGTAGCACGTGGAAACAAACAAGTATTCTAACAAACAACAATGTACGTTACAGGCCTAACTGGGGCCGAGATCGAAAGTACTTCCTGGGGAATCGAGTACAACTCCGGGTTGAGCTGGTATTTCTTCACTTCCTAGGGCTTTCTGCTTGCCTGCCTTGCGAGGTGCTATTCGGCTATATCCGGAACTCTTCGGAGACGGAAGGCATCCAGCTGCTGGTGAAGCTTCTTGATTGTGAGATTTTCATCAGGGAAACCCTCCTTTGGTAATTTCCTTGAATTACCCGGAAATTACCGCGAATCGGGTCGAATTACCATTATTACCAGTCATTACCTCCATTACCAGTTTTACACAAGTGCCAAGAAATTCCACCAAATTACCAGTCAATTACCAGCGATTACCAGGGCTTTACCGGCACTTTTTCATCCATTTTCTTGCTCAAAACTCATTACACGTTTAATCATGAGAAACACATATATTCAATGAAATTTAAAGTCTACTACATGCAAAGAATGTCCTATATAGACTACGACACTACAAAAGACACTTTCTCGATGTGGTGGAGGTGGGAGCAAGCTAGTGAAATAAACCCGTATCAGCACAACGGAACAGAGAGAAAAGGGTTGAAGCACGCACCCTTAATGTTCTTCTCAACACTGTTGTAAGAACCGATACGGGCGAATTGTCATTGTGGCGCTCATCAATACTGAGAATCTAATGAATCAATCAAATCGGTTCCCGGGAAGATATGTACGCCAGTAATAATGCCCCAGTAATAATGCCGCTGCAGTGGCATAGACGGGCCATAGCTAAAGAAAAAGAATGGGGAAGCCAAGCCCCGCGGCCCACGCACCCGAGGAACTTATCTACCGAGTCGAACGCCTCCGGCACGAGGCTCGGCAGGCCAGCGCCTGTGGCGCTCGCGATCTACCATGAAAGAGAAAGCTTACGTCAAACGGCATCCTAGAAACAAACCAAGAAATGTATGAGTGATGAAGGGAAGGGGGAGAGAAAGGTACGTACTGTCACCGTAGGACAAGTCGTGCTTGCCTGAGCTTCCTCTCTTCGTAAACGATCCGCTGGATGTCATCCTAAGAAAAAGTCAGTGCCGCTAGTCAATGGATGAATGGTGAGAGCGAGAAGGGACTGTACCTGTACATGCTCGCGGCATCTTGCGCAGGACACAGCCTCCAAAACGGAGTGCCGGACATATGCCTGTGACTAAATCACGACTGGCCAGCAAGCCTAGTACGCCGTGAATAGCAGACCAAAGGCACGCGGAACAGCAGGTGGGGCATCGCGACCTGGGCGGCGACGTGTCACGGCGTGGGACGTGAGAGGGCATGATGGCAGAGGGAAGTCGGAGGTCTGCGCCGCGGAGATGGCTGTGTTCGGAGCGTGGTGCGTAGAATTCGTCAGCGCGATGAAGGGCGTTCACGAGGGATGGACGCACAGGTGGACGGTACATCGGAGCCGGCTGCAGCACTGTGTGGGTGAGTGTAAGAGTCGTGCAAATGCAAGAAATGGGTTCTATGGGAGCCACAAGTGCGTCTGAGATCATCCTGGAGTTAGCTACGGGGCGGAGGTAGGAAAGAGGGAGGAAAGAGGAAGCGGCAAGGGAGGAAGATGGGGGAAAAGGAAGAGAGTTGTTTGATGCTGTTGTGAGGAAATCAAAACGAACCATCCGCCACGCTCACGTGCAGCTCGCGTACTCTCGCGTAGCATTGTCGGCGGAATCAACAGTTCAGGGCCAGGCTTGATGGGACTTTGAGATCGTCCATCGGTTCTCAGGATTTGATCTCGGAGGGGTATTTTGTGCATTCCTTCATGAGTCGTCTATCTGGCATAGCCATTGATGCTTCCCTTCCGAATTGCTGCATTTCTGGCAATCTGGAAAAATGAGCCAAAAGGTAATGCTGGAAACCCCAGTGATTCAGTCAAATTACCCCAAATTACCTCAATTCAATGGAGACATTGGTAATTTCCCCGAAATGGGGGGAAATTACCAAAGGAGCATTTCCCTGATGTTGCCCCCGAGTTGTGCTGTAAGTTTCAGCCACGGTCGACACGAGCACGACCTTCACCAGCTCTCGAAGATCATCAAGCTCCTTTTAGCGCTTTGCGATCTCCTTCTCCTTCCGCATCGCCGCGAGTCTGACACGGAATTCAGCAGGCTCGGCCTTTCGCTTTCGTTATTGGACACAAGACCAGTGACCATGCATGATCATGCATGACCATCGTGGTCATGCGTGGTCATGCGTGGTCATGGATGACATTCAGTGAAACACCTGTGCTCACGGATTTTGAACTCCTTGCGTGGTGGGTGATGGGCAATGCTGCCATTCATGACCATTTCTGAGTACATTTGTTGACTCGTGTCGGTTATCGATGATCATGGATGCCGTATTCTGTTTGGATATCGTCCCAAAATGGCGCCTTTTGTCCCGATTTGATTCAAATTCAAATGTTTTGGGGAGCTTCGATTATTCATCAAGTGCCAAGCTGATCACGCCACTCTTTCTTTACCCATGTGAACAATTCTCTTCCCGCAGAGAGGCCGATGCCTCGACCCAAACTGTACGGCGTCTTGCGCTGGTTTTATTTCTCACATACATAGAGGTAGTGTTACCGGTGTTCGGTTCTGAACCGAACCCGAACTGGACCCCATGTTCGGTTCGGGGTTCAGCAGATTCTTGATTTTGCCGAACCGGTGCGAACATGTTCGAACCGATGGGTAAATCAGCCTATTTGGATGCACTAAATGCATCAAAACTGTGATTATTTGAGTTGGAATCCAATCGACCACAGCCTCTTGTGTGCACAGTGAGCTGCAGTACATTTTTACAGTCAAATATGATTGTTGCGGTGGAGTTGATGGATGATCAGACAGGACAGAAATTATTGAATGTGATGTATGGATGTCTGTCCCCACACAGTCGTCCAAATGTGCTGTTCTTCTGAGATGAAACATACAATATACAGCATTCAAAGGCTCCCCAGGCCACGGAATTGGCTCCTGGTGCGTGGGAATCTTTTTCAGGTTCAAAAAGGTTCGAACATGTCCTGAACCCCAGACCGAACCGGACCTGAGGTCAGGTTCGGGGTTCGGAAATTTTGGCAAAGAACCGGACCGAACCGGACATCGGCAACACTACATAGAGGTATCTGAGCGGTATCTGGAACTTTCTTCGTGCTGTCCCTTTCACAGTATGGAACTCGGCCAGACCAGCCCATGCAGCTATGTGTCTGCGAACATGCCTATCTCGGCCGCCTCCTGGACCTTTATCACCATCCTGAGAACCCCAAAAGATAAGTATAGTGCCGCGTGCGGCTTTTGTGCAAGCTCTCTAATATAGGGGTGATTGAATCAGCAGGGATTCTATCCAAATGTGGCCAGATTTTGAGGAAAATAATTAAGCCACAGATCTAATGACAATGGCCATTCCATGGTCATTCGATGGCAAGCAATGACCATGAATGGCAGCACGAGTGCTGAGCATAGTCTGTAGTTTACCGCGCGCCGGGTATATGGAGGGTCGGGTTGTTACATAATCGTCGGACTTTGAATTTTTTTCCCACAGCCTTTTGGCAGGCGCCACGTACACTTCGCCTTATCGCTCGTCTTCCTCCACCTCTGTTGGGCCTAGCTGCCGCTCTATGGTCTCCTGCCTCCCAAGTGGTATTGCTGGAGATGTCCCAGAGGCCTCCGAACTATCAAGAAACTCGTTGCAAAGGAGATTTTCCAGTTACCCAGGAACCCTAGTACCGTGACCTAGGCCTTTCGATGTCGGTAGTGTCCTCCGCTTCTGTCTTCCAGCTCTGAACTGTTTTGTATTCAGTGGACAGATGTAAACACTTTTCTACCACGACTCGACACGCGAGAGCAAGTACTCAACAACCCCGTGTTGACGCGATAGTCTCTGCCGCCCCTGCAGGCCATGTCCCGACACGTCCTGACAGCAGTGCGTGCTAACTCCCTCGCTGTTTTTTAAATCTTCTTATAGACCTTCTTACCTCCAGACCTCTCCGAGTAAAATCCTCTCGAGACGCTCCCCGCCATGGCATCTGTCATATCTCTTCTCCACCCTCTTCTCTCGAGGTGCTCACCGTGTGCTCATCCGAGCCTCTGACCCAAGCCCTGGACACTTCTTCGGCATTGTCTCCGACCTGCGTCTGCTCACCTGGTTCGCTGAATACGCACCCGCGGCTGCCTTTCTGGCAACACCTTCTGCAGTCCCTGTCTCTCCCCTCGCTCCATCTCTGCACGGCAGTATTTACCGCCACGAGCAACTCCTCGGTGCTTGAGCGAGTTCGGTGTCAGCATCGTCGCCGTCCTCGATGACGATATGGGCATTCTTCTCAGTGCGGTCAGCGTCGCCGACATCGGCCGCTTGTTGTTCCGTTGCAGAGCAAACCCATGCTGAGCACGCCGCTGCAGCAGTAAGCTCTGGACGGATCGACGGACGGCGCGGATCGATATCCTGGTCAGTTTCATCCCGCGTTCCGTCCTCTCTTTGAAATCAGCCAGACAATCTTGATATAGGCCATCTCCCCGATATCTCCAGAAACTGCTTGCTAGTGGTCTGTTGCCCAACTCTGATCACGATACTCATCACTCCACGCAGCGAACTCCCACCGCGCGACACGGGCGGCTCCACGTCACCCATCGTGTCGGCGCAAATCCCCGGCACGACAGCCTGAGTGCGTCCCTTCTATACTTCCTACTGCCTTCCTTGTCCCTTTCCGATCGCAAAGTTGACGCCGCACATCGCAGTCCTCTCGCTCTTCGCATACCTCGCGCACCTCAACGTCTACCCTGCGCACACGCCCCGCACACTCCGCTGGCGCACTCGGGGTCGTCGGGCCTGAACAGCCGCACCGGCGCGAAGGCTGGCGTGAGTCAGACGCCGAGTCTACGGACGAGCACGGGCGTGGGTGCGGGTACAAGCGTCGGCGGCGGTGGTGCGTCTGGCAGCGCCGGGGGCAGGGTGCCAAAGTGAAGGGCTCAGTGAAGCGCGTGTTTTGGGCGAAGATAAGAAACAAAGAAGGAAATACAAATTTGTGTGGACATTGTGAAATGGACAGCAAACAATATGTGTATGTAGACATTCGGTACTGACGTTGTATTCATTGAATTGGAAGATAGTTCTACAAGAGGGCATGCTCACCGCAACATCAGAAGGAGGACATACCCTGTACTTGAACTGGGACTCTAGGCATGATCACCCGACTGATTATCAATGAAACGACATCGGCCATCTCGATGTTGGATGAGCCCCGTAAGAAGTTAGTTACGACTCCGACATGCGTAGATTTTCGAGGGTCGTTTTCTGGTCCAGGGATGCGAATGTAGAAGAGTGTCTCCAGGAATTCGCGAGACTATCGAAGCTAAATGGTAAGAACGTCTTCTACTATTTGGACCGCATTGGGGCACGCAAACGGACTTGACTGCTTGTATAGGTTGGGGGCGACAGGAGTTGTGGGGCATATTTAGATCCAGAAAATGAGCCCGGCGGCGGGATGGAAGGGACAGTCATCGGCTGCAGCGGCTTGTAGGCGCAGACCTTGCCTACAGGTGGCTGATCATCGTCCATGAGGCAGTCGCATCGGTCACTGGATGAGATCTACGCGTGTCTAGGGCAGATTGTGGTGGTGTAGCAAGCAAAAGACGCGTGAAAGGTGGATGTAACGCTGTGTGACGCGACGCGCAGATTTTTCAAACTCCGATGATTACATAACAACCCGACCCTCCAATCGCGGATCACAGGGAATTGACAGACTATAACACACGAGGTACGAGTGCATATTGTTGTAGTGTCTGTTTACAAGAGACTATGCTGAGCATGCATGGCGCACGAATGAGTCCGAATGACCACCCTTCCTTGGGACCACAGTTGATCCAACTCAGTAGTCATCCATGTCCCTTGTCGGATTTGAAGGCGCGAACATGTATGGCCCACGCATGAACACTGGATGAACACGCGTATCATCGATGGTCACGCGTGACCATTCGTGATCATTCATGATCACTTGACTTTTGTCCAGTAAAACCTGGTATACATATATCCCACTCGCATCCTCCTTCCGGGCCAGCCGCATGATGTACAAATGATCGGGTGCTTCAAAGAGTGCATCCATGAAGCCCTGCTTATTATTTTAAACGAGTCCTCGGCATCTGGGAATCAGATTCTGGCAGGGACCCGTCCCATCATAACAATATGTGTTGTATGCCGGTGCCCGACCTACGAAAGGGGGAGAGCTTGCCTAATCTCATTTCATTACTCAGCCATTTTCTGAGTTTTATCGAGGTTCCTCGTTGATATCAGTCATTATGGTGATGTGGACTGGATGTAGCCTCCCACCTCATCACGTGCATTACTGTAGAATTGCTCGCTTCGCTCGCAATGATTTGGCCTCAGAACCATGTATGAGTTCGCATTGCGTGGAAGAAAGCAAGACAAGATGAAAACAAGGTGGATGCACGAAGTGTCTTCTGGATAACGCGTAGTGCTGGCAAGGTTCGGTTTGGTTCAGGTTCGGGGAGCTTTTTCCCGAACGTTGAACCTGAACCTGCGTTCGGTTCAGGTTCGGCGTTCGAACGCGTTCGAACTTTTTGAACCTCGGAGCATTTCCCACGCCCAAACTACCTCTGCGCAGTCCCCCCAGAAATTGGGAAGGGTATTTTACCATCTAAACGTTCGCCAAAGCATGCCAAGACATGTTGAAGCACACCTAGAAATATATCTGAGCAAACTCGAGCTGAACAAAGTTTGATCAGATCACGTGAGTGACTATCCTCTCGCAACCTACAGCGTGAAAACATCAAGAAACCCACTTAGAATTGGTCATGAGCGATGATTGAAAGTAGAGATGGCAATACCTTTGATAAACCCCTAAAAATATGACTCGAATGTGTTTAAATAGGCTATTTTCGGCCATTTGCGGTTCGGCGTTCGAACGCGTTCGGAAAAAATCTCTGGAGCCCGAACCTTGAACCTGAACCCCCCGTTCGGTTCAGGTTCGGTTCGGGTTCGGACCGATTTCCGAACCGGACCCTGCCAGCACTAATAACGCGGCGCAAACGCGGCGGGCTCGAAACATCGTCGGCAGAGAGAGCGTGGACAAGCTCAAGGGAATGAAGCCAGTGACAGATAACCCAGACGAAGAGATCAACGAGCACATCGAGGTGAAGCTATTTTTTTCTCTGCTCTTTTTAAACTAAATACTTTGTCAGTTGCTCACGCAAGTTGCGGAGCTCGTCCACGCGCGCGAGCTTATGAAGAGCGAGAAGTCCACCGCTGCCCAGAAGAAACTCGAGGGCTGCACTGGAGTTTCGTGACGGCGCAATGCGAGGCCTCATCTGTCGAGGAGGTCTAACAGATGTTGCGGCTCTCGAAGGGGCATCCGTTCGCGAGAAACAAGCGCAGCGAAAGTACGTCGGCTCCAACATTTCTTGCCCAATTGCCGATGTCATGTAGACGCTGTCGTTCTGAGAAGGAGAACGACAACGACACTGATGACGATCAACCTAAACCCAAGCGCAGGAACAATCAACTCACGGACATCGTCAAAAATCGCAACAAGGCCGACGCAAAGCGACTCGAAGACGCTCGTAAGCTGGACAGTGCAAGACACGCAGACTCCATCGCACTTCAAGAATGTTCCCTGGCGTTGCAGGAAAATATGGTAACAGGTCTCGGGAAGCTGTCCGAAGGGATCGCCGTACTGTATTATTTCGTTCAATTCGACAGTCACGCGTCACGCTCGACCCTTTTTATTGCGGCAATAATTTTTTCTCGATTTATGGGAAATCTTTTGTCCCCAAAAAGTCGGGGCTGGTGTCGAATTGAACGAAAAAATACAGTACTGGCGGCCGCACAAGCGAAACTTACTGAATTCGAGTCCCGCCGGTCGGACGCCGAGGATCGGGTGCGCTACGCGGACGCCGAACGTCGTGCTCTCGAGGCTGAGAGACACGCGACGGTCCTTGAAATATTGGCGCGCAAGAACTGGTATTTATTCGTATCTACGAGTCTTTCTGTTCCTACTGATATATGTATTTCTATTCAGATCCTCCGTCCTCGTCCCCGTCGTCAGGTACGTCTATCTCTCCTCATGGCGTATCGAGGCACCATTGATCCAACACGTCGTCCGTGACAGGTCCTCCGGTGAAGTATTCCGCGAGAGTCGGGGGTTTGCATTGGAAGTATTGGGGGATCTGGGGATTATGTAGAATAGTATACGCATTTGCCAGAAGCATGGCGACGAGGTAGTACAATCCGCAGGGCGATAAAAGAACTTTGTGATTTCGAGAAAAGTCGAGAAATGGGAACTGCTGTGTGACCTCCTTGAAGGCCCACTCGACTGTCTCACTGCAGTGGCTCATGGCGGAATTGAATGCTGACTGCTGCGGGGTGACAGCGGCTCCTTTGTACGGTGCAAGTACATGCGCAGAGACACTGTACGCCGGATCGCCATACACAAAAAGTGGCCATCCATCCGGGTGCCAAAAATGCTTCGCCAAGATCTCCATGACGCCGCTTTGCTGGAACACAGTTTCATCGTGACGCCTCCCTTCAACATGGATAACGATTCCATCCGGCACCAGAATGGCATGGTATTTCAAGCAGTGCATACGTTTCCATCCGTTGAAAAGCACACGCTGGTTACGCACCGGACGGCCATTTTCCCGAAGTGTTCCGTCCATCATGGCTACTATGAGCTCCATCGGGGCACCATTTTTCTGCACAACACGACCGAACTCGGCAAGTTTCTCTCGAGGGAGACGATGTGGATCAAACCGCATTAGATGTTTCCATCGGTCCCATATGATTGTCGCTGTAAGTCGGGTAATTCGGGAAAAACGGGACCTCTCCCAGCCAAATTGCATCTCGACATCCTCCAGCCGAGATTTATGGGCCAAACGGCATAAAAGCATGCATAGGGCAGTCACCCGGTCTTCTCGATTTCTCGATTCGGGGCACTTGATGACATCCGGCAGGTCAAGGGCATCGACCAACTGATGGACTTGCTCTCTGGTGAACCTTGGGAATGTAAGAAATAGAAGCACAACAGAACGCCGTAATACCTGAATTGCTCGAGCCAAACGAGATCGCCAAGGTCATCCAAGTTGATGCGGCCCCCGGGTCGAAATCTTCCCTCGAGAGCGATCCACCGCTGATCCTCGGCATCTAGAAGAGCTCCCAGGAGCTCGTGAAATGAGGGAGAGTTCATAAGTATCTGAGCCTCCATAGCCGGCTGTTTATGAGCAAGGAGAAAGTAAATCCAAGGGCAATCGATGAATTATCGGCGAGCCATCAGCCCACACAGCCACTCGGCTGCGCACGTCAAAGCAGCCACCACGTGGCTCATGTGGCTGATGCGCAACCTGTCTAATACCATATGTACCACAAGTCATAGGCAAAGAACCCGACGAAACCCATCAATGACCTCCTCACCATCTGGTCCCACAGTAATACGAGGAGGCGATCTGACAGTGTGAATGAGAAATTCACAGGTGTTCTTCATGCACTGATTCTGGCCAAAGGTTTCCGGATCGTAGCTGAAACGCCACAATTCCGCGAACAGCATCTTTTTCTGTCTCCAAAAATCGCGCTGTATAGAAAGAGGGAGGGCCTCTCTGACGCGACAGTGGCCAAAGTCCACGTCTTCCCCGTCGCAATCGTATATGAGCTGTTTCTTCCCCATGGCCGGTGCTTCTGGACTGATGATGATGGCCGCCCATACATGCCATTCAGCTAGCACTTTCTTACCAACCCAACTTTCAATCGCCGTGACAAAGAGCCCTGCCCACATCCGCCCAGGCGCCTTCTTGCGAAAACACTCAGCAAAATATGAGCATTCAGCAAGATAGGGAAAGTCTTTGATCCAGTTCAGACGTTTTATTCCGTTGGCGAATCCAATAGGGTGGGGCCAAATCGTTATGTGTTCGCTCGATTGTTCGCCCCCATTGATATCGTGCGAGAGACGCTGTAGACTTTCAAGAAATTGTCGTATTTGAAGATTGGTTGAAAATGGTGCCGTTAAGGGTCTGGGTGGTCGAATGTGCATCTAAAATGGGTCAATGCCGTTCGCAGATTAAGTGGAAATCGTCTACCTTCTCTTTCGCCCGAAGAGTTTGATGCGCCTTTCTCGGCCGTAATATCCGGACCATGGTAAAGTGGGAGTGACGGTAGAGGAAGACGGTGATCTAGGGACCTGCAATTTATCACGCGGTTTATATATCATGGCTGCATCGGGATCATAATTGTGGCCAATGCCGAAACAAGTCATACCGAACTTGGCGAGACAAGACGGCCGTCACTGAATTCCAAGTCACCGAAGTGATGGACATTTCGATTTTGAGGGTTAGATGCCTGCAAACCTTAAATCAGTCAACTGCTGCCTTTTCCCTGGTCAAACCGTCCAAAACACTGCTGCAAAATTTGCTGTTAAATCACCCGGACATCTGGCTTCAATTCCAGTTCTTCTCGCGAGCTCGACCTTTCTAAATTCTGACGCCGGCATCCCCGACTCTTAGTGGGTTGAGCAACGAGCCTACCCCGAGGAAATATTTTATCCAGTTTGCGGCGACCTCTTAAAAGTCAATTCACAGCGCAAGCTGAACCTTCAGAAACGGGGCCAAAGAGATTGTTATTTAGCTCTTCGGCGGTAATATCAGAGTCGGAGTCGGCCCCTGAGAATTCACGGTCAGCCATGTTGTCTAAAATTGAATGTAACAGCACTTACCTGAGTAGAATAAAGGGTCCTCCTCCAAATCTTCTGAATATGTGGCTTCCCCGATGGTATATTCCGTATGCGCGCCCCGAAATTCCCGGGCGAGCGATTCAGCCAGTTCGCCGGGGGTTAATTTGCCTGAAATTTATGCTGAAAACTTCCCGGTGTGAACACCGTCGATTCTGCCAAAAATTCGGTGGGCATTCCACTCCTGCGGCTCGAAGATGCAAAGTTGTGAGAAAGCAGGGCCAAACACCGAAAATATTGTGGAACTTGCTTCGGCGGGTGTTAATTGATAGAAAACTCCTAGAGAGAATGCAGAAGGACTCAGATAGACCCGCTCGACATGAGGGGAGACGCAAAGATTGCAGAAGGGAACATGATGTGACTACGTGACATGTTACTAAGGCGATACGTAATGAGCAGGATGTAATCAATATTTCCAACACTCCCATAGCTGTTCGACTGCACAAAAAAGAAACCTTGAACTGTTTCAAAACCGTGGATGTCGTCCAGTCTGAATCATTGTGTTGACTTGTGTAGACAATCCCACTAATTGACCATGCAAATCTGCTGTCGGCAACTTTGGAAGTTTGGTGTCAGCTTCCGCACAAAGCGCACCTGTGCCGCATATTGGGCAAAGCAGTCGAATTGCGGTAAAACAGAGTTGCGGGGAGACCTACAATGACCTAGCTCGTCATGTGAAGTGAAGAAACTAGATTCTACATGAACGCTTGCCGCGCCCGTGATTATTAGTCTGCATTTTGATCGAAAAGGCGAGCTCCACTCCCGACACCACTGGTCGGCTGCGAGGAAATTTTCTCTCTGTAGAAATACTCATATTGGTCTTAGAAGTGTTGCAGACCACGAGTCCGAGGTTACTTTCGCCCGCCTGATCACCAGTTTGCATTTTGACTCGAAAAGGTGAGCTCAACCCCCGACATCATTGGTCGGCTGTGAGGATTTTTTCCCTCTGTATAAACACTCATATTGGTCCTAGAAGTGCTGCAGACCACGAGTCCGAGGTTACCTTCGCCCGCTGATCACTGGTTTGCATTTTGACTCGAAAGGTGAGCTCAACCCCCGACATCACTGGTCGGCTGTGAGGATTTTTTCTCTCTGTAGAAATACTCATATTGGTCCTAGAAGTGTTGCAGACCACAAGTCCAAGGTTACCCTCGCCCGCCTGATCACCGGTTTGCATTTTAACTCGAAAAGGCGAGCTCAATCCCCGACACCACTGGTCGGCTGTGAGGATTTTTTCTCTCTGTATAAACACTCATATTGGTCCTAGAAGTGCTGCAGACCACGAGTCCGAGGTTACCTTCGCCCGCCTGATCACCAGTTTACATTCTGACTCGAAAAGGCGAGCTCAACCCCCGACATCACTGGTCGGCTGTGAGGATTTTTTCTCTCTGTAGAAACACTCATATTGGTCCTAGAGAGGTTGCTTTCACCCGCCTGATCACCAGTTTATATTCTGACTCGAAAAGGTGAGCTCGAAGAAGAAAATCGAAATTCTGGCTCTATGACCCTCTCTATAAGGGCCTGATCGGGTGCACTAGAATCACGTTAGAATTGTCTTAGATTCCAATAATAGAATCGGCCAGGTAAGATCCGAGCTGAAGGCCCCCAATCACCTGTGCTGCAATAGGGCTATACTATTTTAGCCCCTGATCTGTCCATGCACCCTGGTATGGAATTATTGTTGATGCCGACCGCATTTCTGACCTGCTCCCTCCAGGAAAAATCTGGGACATGTATCCATATCATAGGAATCCACCTGCCAATTTTAGGCTGTATTATTTCCCTAGAGCGTACAAAAGAAATGAAAAGGAATGTTTTTGATGGATTTTTCCCACACGCCAAAACGCCTGCCAAAGCCGATTCCACAGGTGGTTCCATCATCTGAGGGCTCATATCTTCCACAGCACAAGTGAGAAAAATCTGGAAATAATTGAGGGCGTAGAAAACACATATATCTGCCTACAACCAGATGCCGAGAGCAGTATGGGCTGAAGTTACAAAGTTATCGCGCACGATCAAAGCCGTGGACAGAAGGGGGGCTAAAATAGTATATAGAGCGTCACTTCATCATCGGCGCAGGGACAGAATTTCATGCGGGGTCGCGGCGTGGTACCATTGATGATGGGGATTGCGATCCGAGATCTTCCGGCATCGGCATTCTCCGACAATCATCCAGCTGTCGGGCCTCAGGTAAGATCCGACCCGATTCTATAATTGGATTCTAAGGCAATAGGGTACAATCGGCTGAAATACATAAGTGTAGTCGCCTAGACAGACACTGCGTAGTCACCTACACTCACCTAGAAACAGCTACGCTGACTAAGTCTAGTCGATATTGTCTGAGACTGGCCACTGGGCCACCTTGGCATTTTTTGCCTCGGGCCCACACACACTGTGCATTGGGTACTTGTATGCGGGCTCTTGGATGAAGGTATACATCTTCAAAGTGAGTGGACGATTTTCCCCCGAATTTATATCATGATTTCGCCGCTCGCCAAAATTTTCTTTCCGGCGGTATCCCAAAATAGCAAAAACGGGCTAGTGGGGGGGCTCAATTCTCAATTCAGTTCGGATTTTAAATAATACAAATATTTAATCAGCCAATCACATGGCCAGAATATTATTAAAAACCTGAACTGAACTGGTCAAAATTAAGAATTGAGCACCCCTAGTGGGCCACTCGGTTAAATTCTCCGTTAGCCCTGGTACAATTGACCACAGGACATCCTAAGTTGTTCAGGGTAGACACTCACACTATTCTATACACATAAACCCCACATCTGAGCAAAATCACGGTCGTAGCTATTTTTGTTTCAGGCCAAGCAGGGGCGTCGAATGGCGGTGCGAATTGAACGGCTTGCCCCACAAAGCACAGAGGGTGTTGAGTCCCCAAATTAAGACATACACCGCCAAAATGCTGGCACGCCGTCTCCAGCTGGAAGGATCAGCTGGTGACCAGGGATCTCAAAAGTGGATCCCAGCTTTCTTCCGGCTGGTTCCCAGCTGAAATTCCAGCTGTCGACCAGCTGGCCCTCTGCATGTGTCCCACACCGTCTCGCACCTGAAACCCATGTTATCCACTAGTAAATATATGCATGAAGGATCGTTCGGGGTGCTCCGCATCTTTAGATCAGCAACTTGACAGGACAGCTTTTCGGCAGCTTTTTCCACTTTTTTAAGCGGAAAAGCGAATAAAGCCAAAAAGCTGCCGCAGCTTTTTTAAGCTGAGTCGGTCGAGTTCCGGAAGCTGAAAAGGTCCAAAAAAGCTATATAAGCTGCAGGAAAAGGAACTCAAAAGTACTGAGAAAAGCCAAATAAGATGCAAAAAAACTTTGTATTCAGCGTACATATATATGACAGGACAACATGCAGTGAATAAAATGGTCTAAATACACACCCCGTTCTGTAACGAAGCCCTCGTATCACAACGGCGGTACGGTACGATTCGACACCAGCACCGGCATTCACGTCTCCGGAGAACAGACACACAGCGCACGGGTGATCGCGAAGATTGACGATTCTGGTAGACAGTTGGCGCACTTGGACCTGCAGAAGTTGAGGCACAGGCTGCAATTTGAAAGGCATGGCCGTGATCCAAACAATATAATACACCAGGCTGCCATTTGAATTTATGGGGAGCGGCACGGCCGTTGATCGATCCGCCAGCTTTGTTCTTGTTTGGTTGGCGGGGACGGTCGGTTCCAGCTTTAAAAATGTTATAACTGTTTACCAGCACACATTAGAATCTTTCGCAAAATACAGACTCATGTCGAAATAGGCATAAAAATAGAACTACGTAGCCATATTTTACATTTCGGTCCAATACATGCAGTGGGACTGGATTTGACGAAAGATCGAACAGCCGCTCAGCAAAGGAGACATCATACGGCTACGTACCCTTGTGCGGAAGAAATTTTGAAACGACCTTGTCTGCGGAACCTAGGCAAATGGAACTGAGAGAGTTATAAAACTTTTGTGAGATTTCGGTGAAATCAGGTCTGGTGATGGAGCGACCATCCAAATATGTAGATTTTTTGACCCATATGGTTATTTATGGCTGTATGAACATTTTCCTTCTGCAAAATGTGTGAGTATAAGTGTGAACTGGCTTCGAACGAGGCGAACGGCTTGAAGTGTGACATATGTCACGCATTCGTGACGCCTCGAATATTCGACCAAGTTCAAGTGAGAATGAGGTCAATTCTCTATCTACGCCCGTCGGACTTCTGGTACACACTCAAGAATGCCTATGGAACAAGTCAGTGGGGTCAGAATCGTCTTGCTATGTTAAAGAATGGTTTAATTCATCGAAAATCCCGCTTGGAGGGGATTTTTACAACACTGGGTTGACAGAATTTCAGCAGTTTGTGTTGAACCAGCTACGCAGTAGACAGAGGCATAGATGCATCAAGGCACTGACAGGTTTGCAGAAAAGGAAGATGAATTCCAAATAATTTGAGCATGAGGGAAACAGGCCACAAATTGCTAGTGCGAAGGAAAGATGAGGTGTTTTTATATTCACTCAGAAATCCTCAGGCGGATTGCATGAAACATCGGCCTGATAACAATCAGGCTGCACTCAGAGCCGCTGCACAGGAGGCAGCTTTGACTGCATGGACTGCGATCTGTCAAGGAAAAACTGCGTGGAGGTCAGCTGTTCGTCGCAGATGAAAAGGCAGTGGAGGGCTGTGCTGAAAAGTAACCAAAACCGAGGATGGAAAGGTTAAACAAAATAAATGGGGAAAAATCCAAACATCTACAATGAAAAGCGAAGGATTTCGTTAAAGAACGGTTAATCGTCCCAAATCGAGCTCCTATAGGGTACGATGGCTCGAAGTTTGAGCTTCTTTTTGTGGCCACCAAAGAAATGAGAACCAAATGTTCCATATGCAAAGGTTTCATTCAAGTTCATTCCTACTTACTGCAAGTCCTCAACACATACATTATCTATTCTGAGACGAGGAAAATCATACGTAAACCTCCTTGGGTCTTCAATTCGGATTTTCTTCCTTTACTCGGGCTTTTCCTTTTCCTGTGGTACCTTGGTGAATGATTCAAACAAGCGAGAATAATAACAAACACACCTTTAACATCCTGGTTTTCAGCGACTCCACGTTTAATCGCAGACACTTTCCCGACCCCAAAACGGTGCGGCGCGACCAAAGGAGGCAAAGGAGGTGCGAATGCAAGTGGATCGATGGCAGGTTCAAAATTAAACGGATTCAAAAGCGGTGGAACTGGCATGTCGAACTCCACCACCTGCAGCGATAAGTAAGATTTGACCAGAGCACGCGTGTACCCACTTACATATCGCGGGAGAACGAGTTCGACATGTTTAACGACATAGAAATGGCCTACGCTTGCGCCCGTACCATACCACGATTCATGGCCATTTTGGCCCAGTGGACGAGGCTTAGCATGGCTGACTGTAGAGCTCGTGAGACATGACGATGCTTCGTGGTTATTATTTACTTACTTTCGTTTGAAATTCGACCCGTTATCACTGAAATCGCATTTGTCCAAAAATAAGCAGGAATTTTGAGATGAGGAAAGCAGCGTACCACGACACATGAACATTTTGTTGATTCCCCGGGCGTACCCAAGAGAAGCGGAGGCGGTCGGCGCGAGATATATACCATAACCTTCAGTTTTACCATTCGCCATTTTGCCGCCCGAGGAGACGCCGGGAATCAGAAACCCGCCCTAACGTCAAAGTCAAAAACAGTATTATTCATGTTGGGTTCACGTACTTCGAGTATGGGTTGAATGTTGTTCGCAGCCGTGCCGTGGAAGAGACTTGTCTCACTATTATCAATCCCGAGGGAAGCAAGGAGTTCCTTGGCGGCTTCGAATCGAGCTTCCAACTTGACATTCACAAACCAGGTAACTGATACGAGCGTTAAATGTCGCTGTCGTTCCGCCGATTTTGGTCACGAACCAGTTTTGACCCTCGGCCGCTGCGTCCCTACGCCTAGCATGTCCAGTCCCGGTTCTTCGAAAACACGTTTGACCAGTTCCAGACTAAAACTCCCGACGTAAGCATGAATAACTGGGAGAGCCTACGGAAAATTATCTGACTGCGCTACATTGTCGGGGTCTGGATCACCCTCGAGCGTGTTCCCGTCAGCGTCAACCACAACTTTGAACACGATACCATCCTCAGGGACAGCGTTGTTTTGACCGCCCTTGCGTCGTTTTTGGGGGGCAATGTGTCGTTTCTTGTCCATTTTCTCATCCATCGCTTGAAGACGTGCGATAAGCTGTTGGCTGCGTTTTTTATCTTCAGCAGCTCGTTTCCGCGCAACGCCATCTTCTTCCTCCCCTTGCTTCTGGAGCGCGAGTGCGAGTGTATGGTCGTCGGGGGTCTCTTCTTCACAATCTAGCCCAAATCTTTGCCTTTTTGATGGGGGAGTATCGATAATCTCGATATCGGAGTCCGGAGAACGAGACCGACGGCGCGTGCTTGAGGCCCGCAGAGTCGTGGAGCTGGGGCCGGAGGGCGGCCGGCGGACCACAGGCTCTCGACTGGGCTGTTTACTCTCGACGATTTCAATGAATTCTTCGTCTTCTCCTTCGCAGTCGACCCATATAATGGACTTCCTTGACGCCGCCATCTTTATCAAGGTGGACGCTTTTCGTCGCGAAAAATAACCCAGTAAATAAATGTAGATGAAAAGAGTGTTTGAAGCCACTTACTGTGGCTGCGTATCTGGATTGACTCGAAAGAGCGGAAGCGAGACGTCAGCTAGGTCACTGGATCGGATGGGAGTCATGGGACTATCGCACGAACCCCGAAATCATGTATTAGGTCAGATTGGGGTGTTTTGAGCTGTCTGGGAGCAGAATATGCCACAAAGTAGCTGTAGTGCTCGGATTGACCTAGAATTTTGATACAATGCACTTATGGGTATTACGGAGGGCAG
Organism: Mycena galericulata; assembly: GCA_029289565.1. Taxonomy (NCBI): domain Eukaryota; kingdom Fungi; phylum Basidiomycota; class Agaricomycetes; order Agaricales; family Mycenaceae; genus Mycena; species Mycena galericulata. The sequence continues at coordinate 151,338 of JARKIA010000235.1, forward strand.
CAAACACCGGGATAGTGAATGTGACTTGTATTTCAACTCTATCATACATGTAAACAGGTAGGATATCGGGTGAATTTCCCTAACAGCAGTAAATTTGAAATACAAGTCACATTCATTATCCCGGTGTTTGCTGCCCTCCGTAGTACCCATAAGTGCATTGTATCAAAATTCTAGGTCAATCCGAGCACTACAGCTACTTTGTGGCATATTCTGCTCCCAGACAGCTCAAAACACCCCAATCTGACCTAATAAATGATTTTGGGTTCTCAGAAAAAATCGTAAGATGCCATGCCCTCCGCATTTACAACACGAGTAGAATGAGCCCACCACCAAGGGAATCCGTTGAGAATTGAGGTCAGGATAGCCATTCTGCCGAAAACTTACAAAAAAAAAAAAAAAACTGGCCGCGCCCTAAGTTCCGCAAAAGGCTGTAATCCAGGAGCTTGGGAGCTTTTCATTCTTGACATATGCGGTGCTGTATTTCGGCCTGGCCGACTCAATAGCGTCGGGAATCTCTGCAACACACTGCGTGCCCACACACGGCTACCCAGCTTCGGTGTACCCGCAGACGCGTGTTATTTGGCATTGTGCCGGCAAAACGTGACATTTTATGGAGACCGATTTCCTTCGGTTTGTAGTGTTGCCGGGGTCAGGTTCTGAACCGATTCTGAACCTGAACCGGAACCTGAATGCGGGTTCGGACGAGAGCGGTGGACCGAACCGGACCCCAGGTCCGGTTTGGGGTTCGGAATTCTACGAACCCGAACGAAGCTAACCGGACCCATAGCAAAGGTAGCCTAGTTTCGGGGAATTTGGGAGAATTTTTGTAATACTCTCGCGTATAAAGTCACAGAAAAGTGTGGCAGGAAGTCCACGAAACCTCCCCGACTTGTGCAGAGCAAAACAAAGGTTGAACATCCAGTAATATGGCCAATGTTGATGCTATCATAACACAGGGACGGTTGAAAATCAGTTTTGCAGTGCTGTCTGGCGCTCGAACTGTTGTCTTTTCGGGTGAAGATATCGAAAAACATACCCCTTGTCCCCCAGTTACATTTCAAACCTCTTACAGCCGTTTGCGGAACTTAGGGCGTGGCGTGTTTTTTTTTTTTTTTTGTAAGTTTTCACGAGAACAGCGATTTCGGGATCATTTCTCAACCGTTTGCCCTGAAAATAGGCTCATTCGATTCGCACAGAAAGGGTGGAGGGCCTCGTCTCCTAGGTTTTTTTTATGGGCATCGAAAATTTCCTTTTTGGGATAGATTCCCGTGTTTTTCAGTGGTTGAGCGGAGAACACGTCCCACGGGACCTATTTTGCTCTGATTGACCTAGATTTTTATTATGGTAGACTTCGACATATTTCGGAGGGCCTGAAATACCGGTATTTTGAATGGGATCAATACTTCAAATATACAGTTCATAGATGCATTCCTTTCATATTGTTGATCCCAAAGTGTATTGTAGATACGAACCAGTGTTCACATTCCTAAGGCCCTCCGGGCAACCCTGGTACCTCGTAAGTTATTGGACTTGAAGACCCGAATAACAAACAGTATGGCATTGACTTTGTGCATTTATTCTCCGCGCATATTTGGTTTAGCACTTATCCGGCTGTGTCTCGCCCGCTACGACTGTCAGTGTTGATCTGTTCGGATGGATGCAACGCAAACATATTCGAAGCTTATGTGCGCGATTATTAAAGGTACAAAGTGAACATCGTAGCACAGGAGTATAATGGAACACCCTTTCTTTCTCCCCTGATGGCTCAGATCACGCAAGCGGAACTCAAATCCACGATCATAGGGGCTAAACCTGCTCTTTCCTGCATACCATGGCTGAGTCTCCCCCCCCGATACTTGCTGCACCGGATGACATCCAGGATCTCTTGCTGTTTTCCTACTTCGCTCCATTCACGACGGACTCGAAGGCCATGCTCCGCGAGCGACACACTTTGAGCCTCGTCTGCAAAGGGTTTCTCTCTGTTGTGCGCCGAAACGCACACTTCTGGTCGACCGTTCACATTTGGCTCGATACACCTCCCAGCTTCATTTACAAGTCGCTTACCCGGGCTCGCGATGCACTCCTTAACATGCATATTTCCGCCTCGCACCGCTCTATGGCGGAGATACGCCACTCGGACAGGGGGCATATCAATGCATCCTTCTACCTCGATACGCTTCCCGCCATTTCTTCGGCAGCATCACATGTCAGGACCCTCAGTATTTGCTGTGATACACATTCACAGTGGCGCGCCATCATGGCTGTCATGACTGGAGCGGAGGTGCTCCAGTCTCTTACCATTGTTGTTCTCAGTTCATACAGCGGCAGCGGCGATCACCTTCCTGTTCCTTTCCCATCCATCCACCTTCGTACACTGCACATTTCGCGCCTGGATTTTATGGCCGGGTTTCCTTACCAGGGGTTGGCAAACTTGCACTTATCGGGTTTACACAACGTCTCATGGGGCAAGCTCGTTACTGTGTTCCGTCAGACTCCTAACCTCGAGTCGCTCCAGCTGCTTGGGGTCTCCGTCCTGGATTTGAACACCTCCAGGACTGTGACGCTTGGCATGTTGTGATGCCTTGTGGTGGTGTACAGGTCCGAATCTTTGGCAACGGCACTTGGCTGTATTAATATGCCTGCCCTCCACTCCATACGGCTGGACATCCACTGGACCATGTCAGCCCTACCATTAATCGCCGAGTTTCGGGGTCTAGGCCAAGCAACGTTGGTTGATATCGATTATTTTGGCGGCCCTGATGTCGGTATCCTCCTCAGTTCGCTTCGGCGAGCTACATATATCGATTTCATTCGGTCTTCCCCAATCGTGGCGTCTCTAGTCAAGGGTGCTGTGAGGGAAGGAATCGAATGGGTCGACTCCGTCACGCGCACAATCCGAATTAACGGATGCCTCAGCGAAGACGAGGCCACGGTCATTCTAGCGCGTGCACGTAATGTGTGTATCATCTCACTTCCTCCGAGCGTGTGGTATTCCCAGGAGTGGGACACACTCTATACATTCACGTCCTCATTTATGGCGGGTGAAGGTGTGGTACACGTTCACAATACAGAGTATACTTACGACGAATTTTTCGATGTATGGTATCCACCCATCACGTATATATTGTAGCATATGTTCAACTCACTAACGTCGTTGGTATGATTTATCTTCTTGTAGTCCCGGGAATGTCAATCGTGATTGTGCCCTACCTAACAGATCAGCAAAGAGCTAGCGCCTCAATGATGCGTACTTTTCAGGGCCCACATTGACGGTCCTGCGTTGGGACCGCCGTTTCGGGGCAGGCGAGCCATCAGATGTTTCATCAGGGGGAGGCCTTTCGCGGCGCTTCCGCGGAGTCTTAGCTGCACAGGGCGTTAGATATTATTGAGAAGGCAACATTACTGCTTACGTGTTTCCATGGCTTCCAAATCCTCGAGATACAGTCGCGAATCTTCGGTCACGGTTGAGAGGTTCACGTGCGGAAGAGCAGGAGTTGAGGCGCTCGGGTCAACAGAATCCAGAGTCGTTGAGTCGCTCAGTTCCTTCGAGGATTCTCCTGCAGCAAGGTCCACGCCGGTTTGCAAGCAGTCGGTGTTAGCTGTGTTGCGAAATGTATGCTCAGATAGATAATTTAAAGGCACATTCCTCACACACCATCGACAGTTCGACTTCCGTCTTCGGCCTCAGTAGGTACGCTATTATCATCCCACTTGTTCTCAAATTTCAAGGAAGCAGCTATACCGAGCATGAGTCAACAGCTCGTGTCATATCCGTGCTACGCACCATGGGATCCAGGGACCGCAACATTATCATCCCCGTCCTTAGTTAGCGCGAGGACTTTCATGCGGCTAGCGAGTATCCGATAATCCTACAAAAAATTAGTTATCGTTCGTGAAAGACGGAGCAGGACCGACCCTTCGATGGTAAGGTTCCATTGTCTCCCATTTATGAAGCGTCACCTGCATTAACACCCAGTCGCCGGCACGCAGCGGCCACGCGCTGTCACCTACGGGGACGGTGGGTATTAAGGATTCACCATCTTGTTTGTAGAGGATGCAGCGACGATCGCTGTGATTATCGACGTGAATTTCCATGTAAGTCGCATCGCTTGCATTGGCTCTGTTCGCATCTGAACAAGCATGTACTTCAGGGGTCTGAAAAAATGTCAGTTCTGTATTTGAAGCGGGATCGAGATTCGAGAATGCCAACCAAGTGGTTCGCTAAGTCCTTCTGATCATCGGACAAGACCGCAACAGCGAAGTTGTCAGCCTGCTCTCGGAACGCGCGCACCAATTCAAGTCCGCTTTCCGGGCCTGCCTGGATTCGGAATGTTCGCTGATGGTTTTCCGATTTCTGCGTGACTAACTGTTAGGTAAAATGGAGGGGACATACCACGCGTCCAACCACCTGCCCGAAGATAGTCGTCAGGAACGGCTTGGCGTCTGTTGTGTACACGGAGGCGTCGGGTTTGTAAGACTGCATCGTAGGGGCATCATAGTCCATGGTAAAGTAGGAATTACACAGGGCTTGGGGGCTGCAGTCCCGGAGATGGGACAGCAGGTCGTGGAATGTGTGAAGTGCGGAAGGGAATGGTGTATATTCCATGGTGACCACCCGCAAAGGTTGGTGGCTCTAATATACGACAACGATGTTGTCGGGTCTACCCCGATCAACATTCTTTCAATGTAGTCAGGCAAGACAAATTGAATTAGGTTTTCCCCATGATGGAATTTCAACTACCTAAACGCTCGGATTGTACTGTACTATACGATACTTGGACGCTGTACTCTATTGGATCGGGCTCTCAGGACGATGACACAACGGCCGAGGCACTGCCATCAACCTCAGGGGCGGAACGAGACGGAACTGCACCGGCAGTGATAGCGGTAGCCAACTCCGCTTCGAATAACCCGTCCCGATCTGTCTTGCGGATCACCGCTCTGCACACCGGGCAAGAACGTCTGCCGGCCTTGACCCAGCGCGAGATGCAGTGGCGGCAAAAGATGTGCAAGCAATCGGTTCTGTGTGGGCCATTAGTGGATTTTTTATTTTATTTGAAGGAGTGCATACACCACCGGCATGTGCAACGTTTCCCAGCAAATACAGCAGCGGAACACGTTAGGATCGACTGAAAAATCCGATCAGAAGGGACAGGGGTCGTCGCGAAAAATACTGCACCTTCAGCTTGCGGCAGAGGGATAGCTTCGGCATCCTATAGGTAGGTCCAGAACTCGACGTCGATTGGGTTGTCGCGAGAGCCAGCATCCACATCGATGGGAAACCAGGATTCCCCTTCGAAAGGCAGGAACTTCGGTTGTGTTGTGGCACGAGTAGCACCTTTGGCGCGAACAAGAAAATAGCCTTCGAGGCGGGTTTGGTACAAGGTTGCACGGGGGGGCATTTCTGTGTGTGGTTTCAGCGCGAAGTTGGCGAAATACTGGCGCGTATTAATACATTTCCCGGAACAGTTCGTTGAAACAAATGTATTGTAGCGTAGCTAAGGTGGAACAATCGCGCACTCCTTCCACAGTGCATGAAGCGTAAAGTGTGCAATGCAAATACGCTGTCCGTTAGAGAAATCTCCGATCTCATGCTCAAGCAAGCGACCACGGATCAGGATCATGTCGCCATGCGTGTACCGGATCCGGCCGTTGACGTCCCCGATCCGCATGCTTCCTCCACTTAATGGTCCCGACGACGAGCACAGCCCAGCCTTTTTTGGGATCTTGCATGTCACGATGCATAGGAGTTTGGCGTTTGTACATGATCTCTCGCCCTTCCATCATCAGCTGGTCGTCGGAACCGATAACCTGGTAGAATTTGTAAAGTTCTTTGGCTTTCCCGCGCAGTTGAACCAATGCGTGAAAATGTGCCTCATCGGCAAAATCGAGTAGGGCATTGATGTGATGGGAGATGAGATGGAGTTGAGTGATCAAGTCCAAGGTGCACGAGACGGTTTTGATGACATGACTGGCGACAACGGGATCTTCATGCTAACACTCGGTCATTGATACCAGCGCAAATCAGAGTACAGTATAGAACGTACCGGGTGCCCAATTGCGTGCCAGGCTTTAACGAGTTTGAATATGCCCGCTATCTGGCCCAGTACGTTGTGGTAATAAAGAATCCAAAAATATTTGTGGATACTCGGAGTATGCTTATAATCAACTCTAAACTACCGAAGTGGTAATAATGTCAATGTGTGGCCGACCCCAAAGAACTTTTGACTTTCAACCAAACATGGTACAAACAAAAACTCAAGCAGCCCGTGGCTGCCACCGGCTCACTAAAAAATCCCGAAATATTCGTGGATGCTTGGAGTATGCTTATAATCAACTCTAAACTACCGAAGTGGTAATAATGCCAATGTGTGGCCGACCCCAAAGAACTATTGACTTTCAACCAAACATGGTACAAACAAAAACTCGAGCAGCCCGTGGCTGCCACCGGCTCACTAAAAAATCCCGAAATATTCGTGGATGCTCGGAGTATGCGTATAATCAACTCTGAACTACCGAAGTTGTAATCATGTCACTGTGAGGTCCACCCCGAGATCACAAGAGCCAAACATCGAACAAGCATAATCTTGTGGGTGGAATACTGTATCTTGCACATTGGATCAAATGGACGTTTCGTGTACTACAGTATTATGGTGCTCGCTCGTTAATAAATTAAGGGCGCCCATCTTCCGAGATGTGTGCCACTCCCTCAAAAACGGTTTGGATAACACTAAGCGCAGCGTGAGGTTTATACAGGTAGCTGGAAGGTGCGATGCTCACCACATAACAGCGTCCTTTGCGAAACTCTCATGCTCGGCCTCTATGTAACCGTACCCACCCGATGTTCTGCGCATGACCAACATGTTGCCCCTCCAATGTTTGACACGCTTGTCAAGCATTCTGTCGATGATGGTGTTCGGGGGATGGATGTAAACGGTTGACAGAAAGGGGACTATCTGGTCGGCGTGGAACACAGTGAAGAAGAAGCGCGTTCCGTCGGAGGATTCGATGCCGATATCGGTGGCCGCATGATTTCTGAACCCACCCTCTGGGGCGGGGGACAACCAGGGCATGTAATCGAGCCGGCCCAGAAGATTGTTTGCTATGGGAGCAGCGAAGGCAGGTACACGGACCCTGACAGGCAAATGTTCGCCTGTGGGAAACAGGAGCGCGTCGTAGAACGTCTTGTACCTCTGAGGTGTAGCTGTGTTATTCATGCACTTGTTCCGAGAATATGGACCATGACGTACCGCGTTGTTCAAGCTGAAAGTGGCTTCCGTGTTTTGGATGGAGGCGTTGTTAGTGAGCGGCAAGATGGAAGGGGCCATTTTGGCTGGCGCCTGCAGATTTACATGCTGATATTTATTATGACCCAGCATGGCAACGGAGCATGTGATCGAGCATACCTGTTTATACTGGGGCGGGCACGCTTCCTACGCGTTCCGGCCGCAAATATAGACTGCAAAATCGGGAAAGCAAGACCACACGGTACGGGGATTATAGTCGAACCGGTAGCAAGCTCTCGCGAGGGCCTTCAGCTGGCAAGAGTTGGGAGATGCAAATGTGCTCAACGATGCTGTCGATACCGCAGCCGAGACCGGATCTGTAAATAGCCGAAACGAAACTTGCTTCTTCGAGACGTCAATCAACGCCGATCCGCATCGAAACCCCGGTTCCAAAGATGCTACCCACTATTCTATCACATCAACGCCGATCCGCATCATAAGCCCGCTACAGTATTCTATCCCGTAACCTAGTCACGAGTACAGTTCCGATTGTCGCAAAAGTCTCCACACCGCCATTTCACTCGGCTGTTTCCTAATGCGATAACGACAGGATCCGTGTCCCAATCCATGTCGTCTACACTGCCCCATTTCCAATGACCAAAGCCTCGGAGGCCATTCGCAAAGCGCCATTTACCGGGGCATGCCAAGCCACATGGGCGATCCCAGGCAGCAGTAGAACGCTGAAGATCAACGATCCCTTGAAACGGAGATTCGACGGGGGTCTCATCGTCGATGGGCTCGTGGGTCAGGGTGTTCTCCCAGGCCGTTTGAAACCAACTGAATGTGCCTTCGTGGTTTGACGTCATTTCCACGTACGGCGTGCCTATCTCAGTCGCAGAAATGAAGCAGGACTGAATAGTGTTCGGGACGGCGAAGTAGAGGTCGAAGAAATGTTTAGCAGCGGATGCCGTGATCGTTATTGATTTACCCTGTCCCATCTGTGGTCAGTGACGTTCACAACAGAGGTGAAAAGGTATCTGACCGGTACAGTGGTGTGCACAAACCTAAGAAAACGAGTGGCGACCGGTCCGTATACGCCGCCACAGGTAATATTCTCTATTAGTTCGAATTGGAGAACATTGACCATAAAGTTGAACCAGGGCTCTAAGTTAGCCTCCACGGTAATGATGTTCAAGTTATCGGGGCATCGCGGTTCCCCGCATAGGGAGAGAACAGCAAGGGGGACGGAGCCAACGATCCAGCTGGCGAGGTCTTCCAGGCAATGGAAGAACATTATGTGAGTCCGTTCGTCCGCAAAGAAGGGACGTGTATATCGCAGGGTCCGGGACTTGAGTCGGCTTTTTGCAGATGAGGCTGTGCCTGAGGAGGTGGGGTTCCTTTCAGGAGCGTCGAGGGAAGGAAATGACGTTGTCAGCGTACCTTTTGAGAGCATGGCATATTTCAGCAAGCTAAGGAGAGGGAGGTAGCCTAAGACTCTGTCGACGAGGTCGCGGGAGCGTGCGAACTGGTCCCGAAACTGAGTGTTCGCCTCAGCACTCGTCTGTGCGGTCATTGCGCGGGTAACTGCAGGCATTATTATCGAGCCTTGTTCTCACTTTTTTTTCAGGTTCTCGGGGACGTTTAAATCGGCATCGGTATGGGATCGGAATCAATCATTGACAAAGATACAACAATATCACCGGAAAACGAATGTAAATCCACGAGGACTAACCTCATGGGCCGGAAAGGGCATCACACGGTCCATTGAATTATCAGACCAGGAGGCCGTCTCGCAAAATCCTGGAACACCATCAGCGATTGGTTACAGAAATAGCGGTTGGAGGGATCACCTATCCAGAAGGACCTCGACAAAGTAACCATCCGACTCGGAGATGTGGATTATCCGGCGCTTGGAAGTGATGCCATGCTTGAAGACAAGAACATTCCCCCTCCACGGACGGGGCAAGTCAGGCATCATGCGATTGATGAGCTCGTTTTCGGGATAAACATTAGGCCCTTCATTGCGCTGGGTGGAAACCACGATTGTGAATGCATACTTGAGGTCCCGAGTAGAGTCGAAGGGGAAGCGCTTGACAGTGATGGATCGGGCACCATAGTCTACAGCTGTTGAGCTGCCCCCACGCGCGCAATCTATCCACATTTCGGTTTCCATCTTCTCGACGCATACAGCTGTTTTGACGCCGCGCACGACCGGCACGCCGATCCAAACGCGACGACGGACGATGTCGCCGTCGGGAAACAGCCACGCGGATTTGATCGTCCCGTAACGCTGGATGCTGATTGAGCACGAATCTCGATGCGAATGTAAACATACTGGACTCGCAACTTTAATTGAATGCCTGACGAAATTGATGAACGTCCAGCGCATTCGCTCCAGGACTGTGGTTGGCTGCGGGGGTGCAGGAGGCAAGGGAGTGAATGGGAGGAAGTCCATGGATTTTTCGTCTTGGCTACAGCAGGAGGGTTAGTTCCAGCCTCGATCGAAGCGAGCGTAGAAGTCAAGATCCCCGACGTCAAACCTCATGCCGTTGTGAAAGATAGATGGGAGAGTAGATCCGGAGATCACGGTGCAGTCTGCATCAATCGCACCCCGGGGTAGGAAAGGTTGAAGCGCTCCAAAATATCGGTCACAGAATATTGCAGGAGCACAGAGCATAGCGCATAGTTTCTGCGCGACGTTCGCGATAGGTTAACTCTGTCCTTGATCGCGAGCCCGTTAAGTAGCGGTAAAAGGAGTTCCTTCGGTAAGTGAGCGAGCAGATCAGTTTGGGATCCCGGTACTAGGAGGGCATCAGTACATGTACCACCCGGTACAAAATAAAGGGGACCTGCGATGTGGGTGACTCTTTCAGCGAAGGCGTCCAGGTGCCTCGCGCAAGTGGCGTTAATCACAGCTAGAGTGAAAAGTCGTTTGACTGGGATTGTTTGATAGTAGGCGAACAAGATGTCGTCGAACCCAACCATTGAGAGCGCTTCGGCCATGAGTTCGGGGTCGTCGGTGGGAACTGTATATTATCAGCTGTGGAAATGCAGATTCCCCAAAAAACGTACTTCGGCTGAGAAACCGTTGCTTTGTAATGCGGCCTTGCTTGAGACGTTAGCCAGCAGCATCTTTCAATGGAAATAGCACACACGAGTTTCCACGTCCATGGCCTGAGTCTGTGGACGGTTCTCGGTGTGTTACAGAGTATAAAAGGTGAATTCTGCGCGGCGATGATAGCAACAGTTGGCTACACTACAGGTCCATAATACGGGGATTTATTTAGTTCGTGCATTAGAAATTGGATACAAGTAACCGCTCGAAGCTACGCTCCCCCGCGATCGTGTCCATGCTGCTCCCAGATCGAAAGTAGAACCACAGGGTTTTTGTCAAGGCAACGACGTCGATCGTGGTATCGAATCCGTGGTCCTTTGGCCCGTTCTTGACAACGAGGGCAGCTCCGTATACCGTCTTATTTGACAGGGTAGACATGAATCCATTTACGGATGCACCGGTCGCCTTGGCCTGCCCGTCTGCGTACACCTCGTAGTACCAGTGGATGGTATTCGGGTCACGGTCGTAAAAACGTATAATCAGTGTGGGCTGTTCGATTCTTAGGTGCAATTCTAACGGGTACAAAAAGAACGCACATTCTCCCATTCAGTAGCGGTCGCAATGGCGTTGAGGCCGTCGTCCGCCTCAAGGCCTGCTACGACACCCAATGTGAAAAGGTCGTTGACTGCGTCCCGTTCCGATGGGCCATGTTCTGTTGCCTTCACAAGGACGGAGTTCGGCCCTCCCTCTTGGCGTATTTTGCGAATGGACTGAGCCACATTTAACTGCTGGCGGACGGTGTAGTAGACTCGTACCTTTTCTCCGACTGCCCAATTGGGATGTACAGTTTTAATTGCTGTATGCACATCCCGCGTCGTATCTGCCCTTCGAGACAGAACAAAGTGTACGAGCTCGTTTCGGGGAGGAGTGATAAGACTCATGACAGTACAGGATAAAAATTAGGAGACTGTTGAAACATTGTACTTGTACGGGACAGGCATTACATGAACATAGGAGAGAGTAAACGACATATGATCAGATCTCCAAATCCAAAACGGGGACTGGGGTCGGGACATGATCTGCAGACATGGTCAGCCACTGGCCGACGTTACACTAGGAGGTATTCACCTATGGCCTCCTTGATCAGGTACACGGCCTGCAAGTCGTAGAAAGCTTCCCAGCGATCCATTACCCGGCTCTTACCCTTCATGGAGTCTGAAGCTTTAACAGCGTAACGTCCGATGCGGGCCTCCATAAGGGCGATATCGTGTTCCTTCAAGTCGTTCACAGGCAGTTTAGTCAAAAGAGACTTATCCTTCAGAGCTGTGCGAGCATCGTAAAGCTCCTCGAATTCGGAGGTACGGGACTCCTCCCCCTTTTTGCCACGCGACGTCATCCAACGGGTGGCCTTACTTGATCCGTTCCGAAGCTGTTTGCGACCACAGCTGCAACGGTGTCAGCGCGAGCGTTGTCTAGCAGGAAGAGACCTCACAAGCGGTTTTAGGCATGCATAGGTTTCTGAGTTGTGCCTTGCAAAAAGCGCTAGTGTCAACGCACAGAGGCTGGACACTCAGGGCGATCCGCTGAGCCGGAAAGCCATCTCGATCGAACCACCACGTCGACGCGACCTCGCCAAGAATCCAGACAGACACGGGTTTGATGTACCCTTCCCGCACAAGAAGTTGGATGCGTTGTTGAAAGCTGTAGGCAGACCCCAGTCCACGTCTCCGGGGAGCTGGAAATACGCTCAGCGTAATTCAGCCTGTAGAAATTCATACCTTTGTAATAGCAAATACTGCTCGTTCGGGATCCACAAAGGTGGCGAGCCTAACAACCCGACTTGATACACGTGAGCACTGCGTCTGACAACCATAAGTATGACGTACTTCATGTCCTGGAGTTTCCAACCCTCAACGCGGTGGGCTCCAACGCCAATGGAGTCCAGTACGTTAATGGCCTCGGCCTATGAGAATCAGACACGAATAGGCAGAGCGGATAACCTCACTTCAGTGGTGGGAACATGCACAACGATAGCACGTGGAGTGGACGCAGTTGCTGCCGCAGAGCTGGGCGAGGGCTCCGGAGGTTGCACCACCATACGTGCTTCCTCTACACTGCCATTGATCTCAGTACTGACCTGTTCTGCAACCTCGGTATCGGCAGCTTGAAGCGATTTGTAAATCGCCCTGCGAATAATTTAACATTGGAGTGGGATGCAACGGAGAGGGGACTAACATCAGGTTTCGGACTTTGACGCCAGCGACTGCACCAGGTTCTATGCCTATCGCATTGAGGAGTTTCACGGCCTGGGCCTAAACATGATAAGCACCAGCTACGTAGGAATTGAACCACCAACCTCGGTGATGCCATGCTCGATCATGGACGGAACGTTCGGGGCCTCGACAACCTCGGCAGCCTCGATGTGCCCAGCCTCAGAGGCAGCAGGTTCGTCAATCACTGAAAGAGTCGTTAGAATCATGCACTTCGCTTGAAGATACCACTTACATGCGATTGTGTTTGTGCTGCTCTCATTTAATATGACGTGATCTTCTCCAATATCGTCTCCGGATTCGAGGTAGGGCTCATCTCTAAGAGAAGGGTTAAATCAGAGCTATGGTGTGTACGAGGTGTGGTACCTATCAGCGGAGGTCCCATTGTCGGGGACTGTCACTTCGATCGATTCGACGGTGCCGGCAGACTCGGTAATGTCGTTGTCAGAGATAGGAGTGTTCCTACAATTATCAGTGTTGTATTTCAGTTGACGGTCCAGAAACGAACTTTGATCTCTTGTGCCCTTCGGTTTGTTCAGCGCTGGCGAGACTGCGTTTAGAGGTGCGAGGACGGGAACTCATGATTCGGGTAGAGGAGGATAAGATGCGGACACGCCTCAAGTCCGAGCTGATATAGGCCTGCTGGCGAGCAATTGGTAGAATGCCTCAATGGAAGAGTGACTTGTGCGAAATCCGGATGCGGCACATGGATGCAGGAAGCGGGTCTACCGTCGGATCAAACATGTGGGAGTCTGATCCTTGCCCGCGCCGATCAGCATTTGCAAGGCGATTGCCGGCGTCCAACATCACGTTGATGATCTGTCACGGGCGTTCTGTACCTGTTACTTCCAACTACAACAAGCTCGAAAACGCAATGCTGAGGTACAACGGCTGCACGGTATTGACGGAAGCACCGGATATCTCTGGTGTATTGCTGACCAGAGTTATACATCGCTTCCTTCCCTCTTTTCCTTCGGTCACGTTGTAGCATGCTCATGGATTTAGGGGTAATACATTTCGCGATTGAGTACAACCAGGTCCCATCTACTCGCCATGCTCGCAATCGGAAACCTGTCTCATATTGACCATCAGTAGTTTCCTGATTTTTTTTTGGTCGGATGCGATACACCTGTGGTTTGGTTTCGATGCTCGGTAATTTATTTCGCCGAACAGTATTGATTACAGTTTAGAGCGCCAGCATGTCACCTGGGTGACCGATCGCAGACGTACTCCCATTCAACCATTTGGTAAACTGAAGTCCACCTCAAACCGCCAAAAGCTGTAGGAACCGATAGTAACTGTCCTCATCCGCATTCAAGTCACTCATTAATTTGCAGAACTCTGAACACTGAATTCAATGATGTTCATCCTGTGGTTGAAACAGCTCGCCATCACAAGTGAGCATAAGGCCAACCCAATTGAGGTGTGAATTTTTTTGGTGCACTGTATTCGATCGAGGTTAATCAAGGTTGGTGCTCCGCCATGCATATGTCTGCTCCTGAAACAGCGAGGCGTCTGCTCGCGATCATCAATGAACCTCAACCTCATTAAAGCAACCGGGGATTTCTGGTGTGAATTTTTTTTTGGGGTACTGTATTCGATCGAGGTTGATTCTATACAAGGTTGGCAATCAGCCATGCATATGTTCGGTCTTGGAACAGCGATGCGTCTGCTCGCGATCACCTATGAACATCAAGTCAACCCGATCAAGGCAACCGAGGATTTCTGGTGTGATTTTTTTTTGGGGTACTGTATTCGATCGAGGTTGATTCTATACAAGGTTTCCGATCAGCCATGCATATGTCCAGTCTTGACACAGCGATGCGTCTGCTCGCCATCACCTATGAACATAAACTCAATCCGATTAAAGCAACTGGGGATTTCTGTGTGATTTTTTTTTTTTGGCGCACTGCATTCGATGGAGGTTAATTCTATACAAGGTTGGCGATCAGCCATGCTTATGTCTGGTCGTGAAACAGCGGTGCTTCTGCTCGCCATCACCAAAGAACATAAGTTCAACCGATTAAAGCGACCGAGGTTTTTTTTTTGGGCCTACTGTATTCGATCGCGGTTGATTCTATACAAGGTTTTCGATCGGCACGGCACAACAATGGCCCGTCTTCTCGCGATCAGTTTATCCCGATTTTTCAGGGGCAAGCATACTGTATTCGATCGAGGTGGAGACCACGGGGCCACACCAGTGCGTCCTCGCAATCAGTACTGAAGAGAAGCTCATCTCGGATTAATGTGGAGGATACGATGTATCAAGTGAAACGGTAGGATCAGGATCTATCTATGCATGTGTTCTACTCGCGTGTGGCGACTGCCACCTGCTGCATCTCCAGCGCCTTGATGCTCAGATTCTAACATGAAGTTTTGTGGCCGTTCAATGACGTAGTAACTGTGCACTCACCCGCACCGTCTTGGGGCCGGCAGATACGACTTGAGTGTGTAGGGTGCATTGGAATACGACAGTATCTCCTCTGTGGAGATCCTTGTTACTATCGGACCAAGCCTCGCCGATGAAGAGGTTCTTGCGATCTGGGCGGGTCCACTCGGTGGTCGGCAGGAGCGTTACGACAATGCTGTCCATGTCGTCGAGCCACGTTTCCCCGGGATCCGCCTGGATATATTAGAAAGTTCAAAACTGATTCCACCGCGAAATTGGAACTCACGCTCGGCTTGATGGCCCACCGTGCATGTTCCAAAGCAGCGACCTGTTCGTCATAGGCTTCTTCCAAGTCGATTGGATTCCAACCGCGGTGGGACCAGTCGGGGACCTTCAAATAGACAAGCCAATGGTCCCCGGTACGTGTCTGTGATATCAGAAGGGGAAAGATGACAGACGTAGCAGAACGTACTGGCCCATATTTGATTTCTCCAAACAAAATAGTGGTGAAAGGAGTAACCACACGCTCGTGTGACTCGAAAATGTCGCAGCGGGGTATGTACCGGGTAATCGTGAACACGTTGTGTTCACAGTCCGAAGATTCTGGAGCTTGGAAGTCATCCTCGAAGCGGACGCACCCCAAGGCGCGGGATTCCAAAGTAAACAAGGCAAGAAACTCGGGGGGCGAAGTGGCGAACCCGAGGGCATGAATCGTCATGGTAAGAAGTAAGGGAGGGGTCTGTCCGATCGGGCGGGCTCAGATCTGTTTCTCTGTTTGCCGTTTTTTTGGTTCAACTCCGGTGATGTTTGGGCGTTTTATCTTCATCAATTGTAGGAAGCGAACATTGCGACAAAGCGAAACCCGGCCAAACGATGGGCGGGTATAAAACGGCCACTTCATCACCACGCCTTCGCAAATTATTTCTCTCAAGATGTTTGGCTCCAACTTCGAAAGTGAGCGTTCCAACTGCACCGACCTCCTATCAGTCCTGATTGTTGCCATGTCTTGAAGCTCTCGAACACGACTGGCTGGTCAATATCTGGCCTGCTGAGTTGCGTTTCAAGAATGCTCTCGGTATCGACGATCCCGACAGCGACGTCGAATCTTGGGCAGCGGTACCTCGGACCTACACTGGCCTTCTTAACTGGTCGTATGTCGCTCGTAACCCCTCCCCCCAGGACATGACGCGTTCGTTGCTTCTGCTATACAAGACTCCTCACGTCTATCCCGGCGCCCCTTCCAACATGTTGTACCCCGTGGGTGTCCGCGTGCAAGGGTACGTTGAGAAATGCAACCTGCGTAGCTTAGGCAACTGGGACGGGTACGTTTCTCTAATTTCACGTCTACCGATTGTCTGACAGTCTGCAGCCAAGGGCCGCCTCAATCCGCTCTGCAGTCGATAGTGCTCTCCGGGGGTCCGGAGCATGGAACCATCTTTCAGGAGTACATCAAAGGTATCGACGAGGTGAAGGGCTATATTTTCAAGTGTCTCAGTCAAGCCGCGCCCCCTTCGCCGCATCGTGAGGAGTTGTACATTGCACGCCGTGTATTCACCAAGGTTAGTTGTTCCCTCTTGTGTGGTTCATAGCTGACTCGGGTCGCAGGTTACGAGTGCGAACCGTTCGGCTAAGAGCGTTCTGAGTCCCGGTGACGACCCCATGATGTTGGCCCACAATGTCGCCAGAGCGTGGCGTGTTCTCAACAAGGCCAATGTGGGTATGTATATCGCAGACGATGTGGATCCCCTCGATAGTGTTTCGGTGCCATGCGAGCCTTTGACAATTGGCGAAGGCAATTTTGTCGATGTGTGCGTGGGATTCGACATTGTCACCAGATTCATGCGAGGCATTCCTCATCACCAAATCCACCTAACAATGGAGCATGTTCTTCTCCTGAAGGGCGCTGGATCGGAAGACGAAGTAAGTGTTTCAACGTACCCACCAACCATTCCCGATTTTTACACACTTCCTAGATGGCTATGCAAACAGATGCTAGCATCGCTTCCCTCCAGGTACCCGGACTGACGTTCGGTTCCATTTCCTGATTGTCACCTTTACGCTACTCTCCGTACTCTGCCTACTCCAATAACATATTGATCTTTGCTTGCGGTATCTCGGAGTGGCATGCATACAGAGAGCATCCAGTAATATTTTGGATTTTTCAGTGAGCCAGTGGCAGCCACCGGCTGCTCGAGTTTTTTTTTGTACCATGTTTGTTTTTGGGATCAAACGTTCTGCGGGGTCGGTATTTGTTTGCACCATGTTTGGTTTGCAAGCAAAAGTTCTTCGGTGTCGGCTGCACAATGGCATTTCGACTTCATGGGTAGTTTGGAGTTAACTGAATACACACTAAGAGCCTCCATGAATATTTTCGGATTTTCTAGCCAGCCGGTGGCAGCCGCAGGCTGCTCGACTTTTTGTTTGCACCGTGTTTGGTTCGCAAGCAAAAGTTCTTCGGTGTCGGCTGCACAATGGCATTTCGACTTCATGGGTAGTTTGGAGTTGACTGCATACACACTAAGAGCCTCCATGAATATTTTCGGATTTTCTAGCCAGCCGGTGGCAGCCACGGGCTGCTTGACTTTTTGTTTGCACCGTGTTTGGTTCGCAAGCAAAAGTTCTTCGGGGTCGACCACACAATGGCATTTCAACTTCATGGGTAGTTCGGACTTGACTACATACACACTAAGTGCCTCCATGAATATTTTCGGATTTTCTAGCCAGCCGGTGGCAGCCACGGGCTGCTTGACTTTTTGTTTGCACCGTGTTTGGTTCGCAAGCAAAAGTTCTTCGGGGTCGACCACACAATAGCATTTCAACTTCATGGGTAGTTCGGACTTGACTACATACACATTAAGAGCCTCCATGAATATTTTCGGATTTTCTAGCCAGCCGGTGGCAGCCACGGGCTGCTCGACTTTTTGTTTGCACCGTGTTTGGTTCGCAAGCAAAGGTATTGGGGCTGGGCTTCACAACGGCATTTCGACTTCATGGGTAGTTTAGACTTGACTAAATGCCTACTAAGAGCATCCATGAATATTTCCCGATTTTTTGGCGATCCAGTGGCAGTCACGGGCTGGTTAAGATTTTGTTTGCACCGTGTGGTTCACAGTAGCGACGTGCTGGTTAAGATTTCTTTTGTACCATGTTTGGTTCACAAGCCAAAGTTCTTTGCATACTATTTCATGATATCCCGATTTTTGTAAAGGGCAAAGCTTTGGAATTCATATCATTGCTCTACTAGTCAAGCACCCCATTTCTGACCGCTGCGAGTTCTCCTCCCCTCCGTCGGATCAACATTCTCCTCATCCTGTATAGCAACTCTCCTCTTCTTTGGTGCAGCGGTTCTCGCAATAGCATCTGCAAGTGGCCATTTACGATTCGACTGGCCAACACTTACAAGAGGGCGACGACCAGTGGGGACTCCACCAGTTCCCACATATTTGGCAGACCAGGCACAGTCTACAAATGTGCGGAAGCTGTATAGCCCGAGGGTGGTCTTGTTGCTGTCATCCCGGACATCGGAACCGACTGTTGAGCGTTGCTGTTGAAAAAAAAAAAAAGGGAATAAGAACTTGATGAAGACCATGAAGAGGTTGGTGGTTTACTGATGTACGCCAGTTCAACCCGGGACGCGCTGTGAAGGGAGAATACGTGACAAGGGACTTCTTGCCACCAAGAATGGTGACCACAAAGTTGGGAATCTTGACAGTGGCTTGGCGGCGATCAGCACGGAGTTGGGTTTTGACGGTGGGCTCGGTTTCTGGTGAATTAGATGGAACTGTGAGAGAAAGTTAGAAATGTATTACTAGGTCAAAAAATCGAACCTCGTGCAATCCCATTAGGTTGAATTATTGCATTGGGCAAGAAGAGCCCCAGCTTATGCGCCGCCTCAAGTCTAGCTGCATCTAGAATGACGTGACTGCGTCGGTAGCAGGAGATGTGGTACAAATATCGATTGTGCCCATCAGTGTTCATGCGGAAGGGGCTGTCACCAGAAACGAAGGGCAGGGATGAAGAGGGGAGGGCAAGATCCATGCGGGATTTGTCGTAGTCAATTATAGCGCTAACAAAGCGGGACCACACCTCTTCATGGCCGCAGACATCGACTGAACGCATCACAGGGTGAATCAACGCAAGGCAAAGGAGGTCTGTAGCCTCCTGCGCGCCAAACCCATTGAAAACAGTCTGTGTGGCTTTTACTGAAGCGAAAATCGGAGTTGAATCGAAAGGATGGCGAAGGACTTCAGCTCGCCAAGAGCTGAGTGCTTCAAGTGTTGCTTGAGGCTCTTGGCTGTATACTGGGCCATGAGTATGACTCCATAGGGCAGGCCAAACCTATTCAAATGTCAGGATTTCGATGAGGGTGAGTGTAAGGGCAACCTCAGGGCCCGAGCGTACTCAAGAGCCTGGCGAGGGGGATCCGAAGTTATATATAAATAGAGCTAAAGTACACGAGGCACGAACCTGGCGAGGGGGATCCGAAGAGAAGAAACTCTGAGGATTCCCACGCCGGGCCGTGGGTATAACTACCAACTAGCTAGGAGCACGTGCCTACGGTGATCCGGTGGTTCGGGAGGGCCCGGGGGCACGTGACCGGAGGTTCCGGCAGAGGTCGCGGGCCTTGTCACAGGCCGAGTGCCAGGCAGGGTCAAGGTGACGGTTAAGGGAAGGGCGGAAGGGAGTGTGGGGAGGGTTTCGGAGGGTGCCGGAACCGGAGGTTCCGGTACCGGATCGGCGCGGACCGGGGGTTCCCCTGACAGTGAGCTTCGAATTAAATAAAGCTCTTACAGCAGAGCCCGGTGCGAGATGAACTGGAAAAAAAGACGGAGCAAGTTGCATGAGGTGGAATGTGATCATAACATTATGGTCGGAGAAGATAAATGTATACTCCGGACGAATGAATGCAGCTTGAATGGAAATTTTGCGTCCAGTACCAGGGCCATCGATGAATTCGTCAGGAATGAGAAATGCCATACTCTTCTTGCCTCTACGGACTGGTGGTTGCGACACGATTTGCTTATACCAGGAAGTCGGTATCCAGTAGCAGTGGCCTTCGAGAGCGAAATTAAGCCGGAATGCAAACTAGATCCATGTCAGCAAAGCGGTCACAGTAGTCAAAAATCATACTTGCGTTCTTCCCAGTCCTTGGGTTGAATATGGCTACGATGAGCTCCTTTCCCCGGGCCTTGGCGAAAATGCGGCCAGTAATGTTGAGTTCATTGATAAAGTCAGCAGGGGATTTGTTGAGAATTTTGGAAGGGAGGTTTGTAGGGAGGATTGAGCTGGTTGAACCCTGAATAAACGGTCAAATTGGGATGCATGAATGAGTAAAGATTATTCACCACATCGTCTTCATCGTCCTCCTCTTCGTCACTTTCTCCATTGCAAGACTGGCAGTGATAAGATGGAGGAGGTGGTGTTTCACCCTTCTTGACTGGCAGTGGCTGGGATGTCGGTAGCTGAACAAAGTTTTTATCCAGTGGAGATGAGACATGCACTGAAAAGGTGGGACGACTGCCTTTGGGGTTGGCACAGCATACAGGGTGCGTCATAAACTGGCCTGTATAGTCAGAAACAATAAATGAACAAATTTATTTGAGCAGAGAATAAAAGCACGCACCGATGAGAGGATCGTCATCTTCCCCTATTGCCCCCATGATCGAGGAAGGCTGGAGTTCTTCCCAGCCAACCTCGCGCTCATTGAGTCTAAGAACACCTTTTTCAGGCATAAGAATCGATGTATCTGTTGTGACAGTGCAGAGGTGTAGGACCAACACAGCTGTGGTGAAAGACAGAAGCGTGAAGTGTAAACGAACCAACTTATGTAATCTTGTTTGTTTGGTCAAATCACGTGGTCGTGTCGGCGGATATGCAGAACTGAGAACATTCAATGGTGTAGCTTATATTATCATACTATAGTTAGCTGCTTGATAGCATATGAACTTATGAATATGCCTGCACCATTATCAAGGATGGAAGCAGTCTTGGTGATACAAAGTCATGTTTCGAAGTTGCTAGAGCGCGCTCTACTACTATTAAAGTTTGATACAAGGGACCACCATGGAACGAGTTGCTGAGTGGCTTTCGTTGTCAGTGGGTTTTGGTCATCCGGACTGCTGAGGTTAAGTGTTCGATCCTTGGTGGTGGTTCCTTTTTTTGTTCGCACCTTAAAAAAAAAAGTGCGATACTCCTGTTTAATATTCCAGTCCTTGTTTAATAGTCTTTCGACACAGCACCGGAATTGAATAAACATTTTTAACATAGGTTCGTTTTAAAATGATCAGGTTAAACAGCGGTTAATTGTGTCTTCCGGCTCTTCGACAAGCAGGCTTCCACTCACGGAGAGGGGTCGAGGTTAATAAGAACCCGTAACGACTGCAAACCCGCGGAGGATCGATAGGCGCCAGCAGTCGCTTAACCGGGGAAATCCGACGATGGCGCCGAAGGCCGATTTTGGAACACGGTACTACCCGTGATGGTGCTGATGGAGGTGAACACCGAAGGTGGCTACGTCATCTACCCACACTCTCCCTCCTCGTCAACACTTGGGCAGTGTCTCACTGTGCGTGTTCATTGCCTGCGGACAACTCAATACAGACTCATAGCCTCGTCTGTACGCCACAGCCGACGCTCCTTATACGCGTCAAGTGTCACCTTATTCAACTTCTCCAGACGCGCAAACTCATCCCGGAAATCCTGGCCGAGTCTGCTGTACATGGTTCCCGGATCGAAAGGCCTCAGCACTGCAAGAGTTTTCAAGGATGTTGCCCTCGACAACATAACGTACACACTTTGCAGAGAACGAGCCCCGCACAGGTCTACAATGACAATAGGTAAACTTCTGCCTTGGGATTTGTAGTCCACATACGCGTAGGCAGGTAGCAGGGGCACCTGTGAACGTGCAATGTTGAATGTCTGTCCATCCGGTGCCACATATTTGAAGTAAGATGTGACAGGAAATATGGGAACAATATCGACGCCTCGCGGGTGTAAATTCACGTTCGCATCAGGGATCTCGACATATGCGCATTCGACGTATCGCCGCCCACGGCTATCCACAGAGTATTTGACCTCCCTTAAAATGCCCTCCGCACCATTGACTGCTGAAGCCTTTAGCGCGACGTTTTCCATGATCATAACCTTCATTCCTATTGCCAAGGGCAATTTGCCCAAGCGATCCTTGGTGACACGGGACCGGACATGCCACATAGAGCGCTGCAAAGGTTCGTCTAAAGGGCATGCCTGGAATCTGTCCTTGGAATGATAATCATGCACTTGTTTGCGAGCCTTGTTAGCATAATTTTGGGTTAACTCTCGGTTTAGCAAGTCCCGCACAAGTTTTGTGGCACATATAACGGGAGCTTCTTCGAAGCTTGCTTGTTCTGTATGGGTTAGCCCCGTCAACACACGCGATTGGATCGTTTGGAAATCTGACCGTCCGTAATTTTGACCGTCCCCTCGCTGCGCAGCTGACAAGGCGGTCCTACCATCCCATGCAAGTCCAGATCGCACTCTGGCAAGCAAATTAACGTATTCCGGATCTTGCTCGGCCCTGTGATTCTTTCTCAAAATGACGACCTTCTCAACTTCGCGCCACAACCAGGCACCATACAAAGCATCCTGACCAGTAATTGTTTCCTTGGTGCGAGGCGTGATGTCTTTTATCAAAGTATGAGAGAATAATGAGGATGCATTGACAGGTCTTAATTGACCCATGTCCCCCAGGAAAATGACATTAATGTTTCCAAAAACGCGATCTGTACCAAAGGTTTCGCTCGCTTTTCCCTCGTTTAGTCGAGCGCTAATCTGAGCCAAGAGTGCTGCGGAGACCATAGAAATTTCATCAATCACTAGGTAACGGATGTTTTTCCAGATACCGGTAAGTTGTTCGCTGCGCATTCCTTTTCGTTCATCCTTAGTTTTCAGTAGGAACGTCAATGCATGGATGGTGTATCCATCAATCAACACAGCGGCACAGCCAGTTGGCGCACTAAGCATCATACGCTCGGATACCCCACAGCGCTTGAAAAACTCTACCACTGCCTTTACAATAAAACTCTTCCCGGACCCTCCAACACCCGCAATGTACAGGAGCAATTGTTCTTCGAGGCCGAACATGAAGTGTTCTGCAATGATTCTCAAGGCTCGTAGCTGTTCCTCGTTATTATCAAATCTGCGCTCTCTGATGATGTCTTCTAAATGAGCCTCAGGACTCTTCATATCCTCACTCTCATCACGTTGGAAAATCGTTTCGTGCACCCAGTGAAGCTGATTCAAGCCTGTAACCGGCGAACTGTCCCCGTCATCGTTCAGGCGGCGCCGTTTTCTTGGGCGAACGGACGACTTTACCGGGAGAGGCCGTTTGTCCTTGGCCAGCGCCTTCATTTTAGTCTGATGTGCAGAGATCTCCGGCCGGTCGGCCTCCGTTACAAGGGAGGCACCTATGTCGTCATTCAGACTCTTAGAAACCTCCTTTCTAGCTTTCCAAATGCTGGTCCGATCCAACACCATTAGTACAAGTTCCTCAGTTTTACGGTTTCTGATCTCCTTTGCCTGTAACTTAAGAAGGTCAGAATCTTCTTCTTCTAAGTCGCTACAATCATCGGCCCCGGCTGCGTCAAGGCTAGCATCATTCATCAGAGCGGTCCCTAGACTGTCGATATCCGCCGTCCTGAAATTGTTGTCCATCCCCGGCAGTAGCGGTTTCGCTCGTCCCGCCTTCATCAATGCGGAGTGAGTATCCCGGGCGTCTTTGCACTCATTTTCTACGTTTAAATTTTTCATTACAGCCAAAGTGCTTACAGTGAAGTTTGTCGCTTCGAAAGCCTCTTCCCAGGTTTTTCCGATGGGTTTCAGGTCAGCAAGCGTCCGCCATGGTTTGAAGAGGATTAACATCGCCCTACACCATTTAACATGCTCGGCCTTTCCGCGATCAGGACGAGGTATCTTATCTCCAAGCAGGACATTGACCAACGGTTCAAGCCTTATGCGTGTAACATGATCTGGGTCGTGCGAGAGAGTACCCCTCGGTTGAGCTCTACGACCCTTCTGTTTACGAACTCGCTGGCCAGTTTCGCTTGCCCTCAACTGCTCCGCGGCCTCTTGCGCATGCTGCCTCTCTAATCTCTCGTCTTCACGGGAAGCTGATATTTTCTCCACCAGCTCCTCGTGTTCCCAGAATGATAGGCCTGTGAAAGGTTCTTCCTGTGCTCGTAGGGGATAGTCGGGAACTTCGTTTGCAATGCTCACGGAATTCTCAGACACGACAACAGTAACTTCGTCTTCATCTGGTTCAATCCACGGATCCGATCCCTCTTCCACTGAAGGAGGCACATAATCAGGGATATCCTCCCGCGGTGCGTATGCATCAACTTCGCCCATGTCGGAACCTTGATGCTTCTCCTGCAATTTAACGTACCGATCCATCTGTCCCCACTTGACTATCTTGAAAGAATGACTACAATAATAATCACCGCCGCCTATCAGATAGCTCATAACCTGCTGGTGCGACATTTCCTGTTTTGACATTAAGGCCATAACAGTCTTAGTAAATAGACTTTTATTTCTTTCCTGCTCTGTAGTCGACGCACTTCCAGCTCCGGAAAATTTTTCCTCGTTTCTTCTCAAAGCGTACTCGACAGCGGACAGACCAATGTTCGTCGATAGCATGCCTTTTGTAATATAATCGGTAACGTAGTACACCAAAGCTTTCGCAGCCTCACCGGAGCCAATATATTTAATGTCCATGTTACAACGGAGCAAAAATATTATCAACTCGTTATAATTATTGATACGAGGGTGCAACCGTTTCAAGACGATCGACTCGGTCTCAGGATCTAAGTATGTGAAGGGATTAGTGGAACCATTAATTCTCATCCGACATGAATCGTCATTTCTAGGCTCTCCATTCTTGAGATGTTTCCAACAAGTCTCCTTATGCTCATGCCAGTTTGACAATGTGACAATGTCCTGAACAGTCTCACGGAAAGCCTGCTGAAACTCTTCATCGGTCATCCCCTCAACAGCTGGGTTTTTGTGCAGGCGAGGATCTGTATGTCCCTCTGGTAATTCAGGTTGTTTCAATGGTCCATCGGGTTCTTCTACTATACAGGTGTCCAGAGGCAACTGACACTTGATAATAGACTCTAACCAAGTAAACATGGCGTCTCGAAAGAGGGGTTCTTCTCGCATCATGTTCCGCAAATCTTGCGGCGTGGGATTCCCTTCAATCCAGACTAGCATATGGCAATGCAAAGTGCCGCGGCCTTGGGCTTCAACCATAGAATAGTAGCCAGAGCATCTACCGAAGAGCCCGTTTTCCGATTCCGACGCGGACGAGGGGTCGTATTTAAGGATGATACGGATGAAATTTCGGATCACTTCATTGAAAAAAATGGCGGCAGGTCCAGGATTTCGAGCAACATATCGATGGCGTTGAAAATCCGTCATTGCTGCCCACTCCTCCGGTGGAATCCCTCCAATGGCACCCAGCAAAGGATCAATAATGTCTGCGGGATTAAGCGTAAGAAACAAGGCAGGAGTTGCAAATTTTTTCATCATGGCCCGGATCTCGTTGCGTCGACACTGTTTATAGCCGGAACTACCCTTAAGGTCTTTTGCAACAAGCCTTAACTTGGCCAAGGTGCGAAGTGCTTTTTTTTCCGCCTTTGTAGATGCCTTTGCTCGTGGGTTAACCTCCCATTTCTTAATCAGGTCAGTAAGATGGGGCGAAATGTCTTGGATCTCTGTCACTGTAGCGGCATGTGCTGCGGCGTTGGTGCGGAAAGCAACGTGCTTATTGACTGTTTTTTTCTGCATAATGTTCCAACATACATATGCGAAACTGGGATCGTTCTGAAAGGCCCCGTCATGTTGGAGGAGCAGATTGCGCACCTGTCGTTCAAAAGGTATATGCTGAGAGGGCGTACGGTTCGGTTCGTTAAAGCCTCCTATGCCCCAAGGATCAAGGTTGGGAAACGTGAAGGTGAGCAGTCCGGGGTCATTGTCCGTCATGAAAGTTGAACCTGTTTGCATCTGTAGAAAGTTCTTCTTATCGAGACACCATGCTACGGCGGACACCTTCATTTTTCGGTAATCCTCTGGACTGCGATCTCCGACTGTATATCCTACCGCGTCCATGACTACTGTTGAGACATCCACATCCGGGGCACTGCGCTGTGCAGAATTATCACCTCTACTTGCATAAGATTCGACAGGCCCTGTCGCAGAATCCGGTAAACAACACAATTCTACGCCGCGAGGTACCCCGGTCTCAGAACCAGACCAGTCTTCTCCTAGGAGTTCCTCTAAATTTTCGGCGCTGAATGTCGTTCCTGACGAGGAATAGAATGCATTCTCCTGCAGCAAGAAAGTTATAATACTCTCCACCCTGGTCTTAGACACCAATACAGGACTCAGCTGCCGGATATTATCTCGAGTAGGGACAGTATCCCTTCCGATGAAAAGCGCACAAAGGGCTTCCGCCACTTCGGACCTTGGAGGCGGAAGAACATTTCGTATGTTGGCAACATCCTGTGCGAAAATGGCCACATTTCCCTTGGAATATCGCTGTGAAGTCGCACGGTTCGCGGCAAATCCAGAGACACCTGGTTTGCTGCTGAACATATGAGTTATTCTAGTTGCTCTGCAACGGGCCACCATCATAATGTCGAAGATGGATGAGTCCTTGAATGCTGCACGGACTATCGGTGGCAGCTCGTCTCTGGCATAATAATGGAAATTAGCCAATGAGTCGAGAGGCTGTTTTTTGGCCTGAAGAGCACTTTTACACGTGGTGCACATATCCATGGGAGCCAGAATTTGTGTATTTCGCAACCCAGCAGGACAGAGGATGGCGCCGTTGTATTCTTCGAGACTGTACGTCGTCGGCAGTGTCTTCACAGGTAAGAAGGTGTTTCTCAGCAAAGAAAGATCAAAATCCAACGGATTCTCCTCCGACAACAGAGCCTGGACGGTGCGCCGGCCACAAACGGCACATGGCTTCGGGAGCCATTTCTCAGGTTGCATGTCGCGTTGCCAAGTTTTGGCAAAGTCACGAACTGCAGCTGGTGGTGCTATGTACGGGAACGTATCTCTCGCGTATGCGGCAGCTTCTCGAGCGGCAGCACGACGCAAGTCTGCCAACGGTATAGAGCCTCCTCCACTCTCGGTTGAAAGATCTGAAAGCGCACGTTTTTCCTCTTGCAGATGTTCTCTTCGCGATACTCTGGCCTTCTCGGATTCTGTGATGGAAGAGACTGTTTGCCGAGGAAACGGCCCTTGTCGGGTCTTGCCATTTCTTTCAAAAATCAAGGCCCTGTCCCGACCAGGGCAGTTGGAGCGACATTGATGGGTCAACAATGCAATAATCAAAGATGGTCGACGTTTAGAGGCTCTGATGTTGTGTGCGTGCGCCATAAGCGTTAACTGTGCAACGGTCAGCCGAGGATACAGGCTAACAAGGTCCGCGATGTGGTATGTATGAACTAAGACGATTCTGACTCCGATATCGGCTAAAAATAATGTCCGCATATTAACTGGATTTACCACTTCACGGAATTCAAACGAACGGTTGAGAAGGTACGTGCTCATATACGATATACCGTCTTCGGGATCCAGGTTGATTTCGTTGGACAGCGTAACGGGCAGTACATCTACCTCTGACAGGTGTGAAACAGTTATTGCGGACGTGTCTACTGCCAACAGATCATCTAATTCGAGGGGTGCGAGGACGCGTGAGCGGGATCGAGGCAACCGAGTAAACTCCCAGACTAATGTTCTGCCTGCGCACATCCCGGAACACCGGTGTTCAAGTAAACCTTTCAACAGTTCTTTGGTGCGCTCCCCAATTATACCATGAGCTTGTGCAATCTGCTGCAGCACCGGGAGATTGATGTAGCGAAAATGTGTAACCATACGCGACGGCGAGTCAACGTTACACTGTAGTGTCCCTTCAGGAACGTTACAAACACTTTGGCCTTCCGCATAAACAGCGGTTAAGCGAAACCACAAATTTAATAGATATGATGAGACAAAATCCTCACCATCTGCAAACTCGTCACAGATGTCGTTGGAAAATTTGACAGGAATGACACGTAAGGCAGGGACGTTGAACTCAAATGGACTATGAACGTTGGACTGTATAGACTGGGCGCCGGCACTGCTCTGGACCATGGGATGCGGATTCTCAGGAAAGTACACTATGCACGCATTAGTTGACATCGAGGTCTAGAGCCTTTGACACGTACTGTGGTGCGGAACTGGACCCGAATTCTCGTCAAAGGAAACTATGCTCGAGTTAGGTAACGTCAAGGCCCGAAATTTCGAGACATACCGAGATGAGGAACAGGGCCACCCTGTTATATCCCGAGCCAAAAGGGGAAAGAGAGATATCCGGGATCTCCGGATGTGGACGCAAGTCCGGAGCATCCGGAAGAAGACCGGAGGTTCTCCTGTCGGCTGTTCTCGCAACACCACAGCTCGGAAGGGTGAGCGAACTGTCTGACTATCGAGCCGAGACTAGACGGAGGAGAAATGGGAATAGAAGACTCCGGAAGCAACCACGTGACCCCGGACGGAGCCGGACAGGTACCGGAAGGGGTGCAGAGTGATCCGGAGGATGCCGGAAGCAACCGGAGGAAAGCTGGTGGAAGTGGACAGGCTCCGTTGGAGCCCAACACAATGTAACAGACTTTGCGGAAGCGGTACACGTCGCGGACGGAACCCGAGTGACCGGAAGCGATCCGGAAGGAGGGCGTGGGAGCCGGGGCTGATCTATGACAGTGCGGGAGACTCGGAGGATGCCCGGAAGGGAACCGGAGAGGCACTAGATGAAGTGGAAGGAAGTCGGCCGGAAACCGGAAAGGGCCTAAGCCAGGAACCGGACGACTGGAGCGAAGAATAACAAAGACAAACAAGATCCGGAGGTGTCAAGAAGACACCGGGATGAGGATGGAATTAAAGGAAGACTCAGTCCATGAAGGAAGCCATGGAATAACGTTAATTTTCCAGATAGAGTACAGAATGTAATCTACTGGGATTATATAGATAAGTCCTCTATTGTAATACCCAAAATGGATAAGTCAGAAGACTCGGGGACGTAACAATAAGTAGTGTACCAAAAAGGAAATGCATGGGAAAGATTAGTAAGAGACAATAAGGAAGAAGACGGATAAAAGGGAAACACATAGTAATGTAATATGACGCAAACCCGCTTGACAACGGACACATGGACAACCGTGGGAAACATCCAGAGGGCTGGAGGTACCGGAGGTCCGATCGGAACCGGAGGCACAGCCACGGAGATGACGTGAGAGGATGGAAGGTGGTGAAGTGTTCGAACAGATGGCCACTGCAGGATAGAGCCGGAGGATATAATATGATCCAAACCTGCATGCAGCGAACACATAGACAACCGTGGGAAGGTTCGGAGGGCCGGAGGTCGGGACCGGACCGGCGGCCCGAGAACATGTCAGGAGTGTCGGGGAGTGGTGGAATTGCTGACGGGAAGCCCGCATGAAAAGGCGGAAGGAAGCGAACCAAATGGCAGAGTGCTCCAGCGCGGGAAATAGCCGGAGGTGCCGGAGGTACCGGAGGCGTGGGAACATTCCTCGCAATACCTGGAAGCACACGGAGGTGCCCCGAAGAAGTGTGGAGGGGTGGAACATTTCCAGGGAGTCCTTGGAAGAAGAACAGATGACAACAGAATCCATCGTGGGAAAGGGCCGGAGGCCGGAACGGACCCAGATGGAAGAACATGATGGAGCTGGTAATGTTCCGTAAAGGGAGGACTGGACCGGAGCAGGGTGGCTGTGTCGGAGAGGCCGGGACAAGTGGGTATTGCCAGGAATGCGGAAGGTGGAAAGGAGTGTAAGGACTATGCGGGGATAATAACCGATTGGTCAGGGAAGGCTGAATAAAGGATGAGATTGGTAATCAATCCAAATGGGGATTGACCGGAGAACTCCGAGAGGCCGGAGCGGTGAAATAAAAGGGGTTGAAAGTGCATGGATATAACACACCCTCCTCTTCTTGTCGCTCTGAAGAATAAGCTGCAGCACTCATTAGTCCGGCAAACATCGGAGAAGGGAAACAAACCTGAGGAGGAGCCCGCACCGCCGGAGGAGCCCGGAACATCCCCTTCCTCGTCTTCCAGTCGAGAAAAGACGGGTTCGGTTTCCTCCTCCTCGGCGGCATGCCTCAGATCCATAGCTGTGCGGCACATTAGCATTTGACGTGTCGCTTGCAAATCAATAGACCTGATAACGGGAGATGGGGCCCCGTGTGGCCATGAAGGCTTGGTGGGGAGTAAGGGAGGGCTATGGGTACATCTTCTTCCTGTTCCTCAAGGAAAAAGGACCGTTGTGAGGCACCTATGTACCGATGAGTCTACCGATGAGGCCATCGAAAAGATAAGGCGCAGTGGACGTACCAATGTTGTCCAATAAACCCTCATCCTCCTCTTCCTCCTCTTCCATGAGCATACTACTATCTACGGCAGAACGGGATATCGGCCGAGGAGTGGTGGAGGCTTCCAGCGAATGGACATCCGTATCAATGATGAGACCCGTATCAGCAAGTGGAGGCGACGCATTGCGGGGGCGGGGCTCCTCTTCTTCTTCAATGGTAACTCGGCGACTAGACATAGCGCACAACGGTGAAAGGCAAGTAGTATGGTGAAAGGCAAATAGTATCAGGGGAGGTTTCGGGACCGCGCCCCGATACGAGTCACGAGCATGAAGCCCTAACCCCAGGTTATAAGACCTAACCTCACGTCGGGACCCTAACCTGAGCCCTAGGGGTAGGTTTTACGTCACGTGCGGCCGTTTCGATTTGATGATCTGAGACCTGGAACCTAAGTCGGTACCAGGAATTGCGTAAAAACCCGATGATACACAGACGTCCAGAGGCCCCGGTCAATGACCGGAGCTCCGGAGGTACCGGAGGAGGCAGATGAGAGCCAGAAGTTGGCCGGACGTAAGAGGGAGGCTGCATGGATATAACATCAGTATAAGGGGTTACCTCCCTCCCAACAACAACTGTCTGCTTCGTCTTCAGCTGCAAAACACAAAATAAATTCATAGAGCTATTCTGAACACAATCCTGACAGATGAGCTAGACTATGTATATTTTTGTGAAGAATTTTGGTTCTGTAAATAGTTCAATGAAATACTGTGGCTTGTTGAAATCTAATTGCAGATCTGAACTGCCTTGAGGCTCAGGTGCCTACAGGAAAGAAAAAAAAAGTATGGGAAACTATGCAGCTTGGCCACAAAACTATGTACAACTATGTAGCTTTGACTGAAATTTTCTGTCTACAAAGATCCGTTTCGAAGCTCTGCGGTGCAGGCAAGTTCTTGAGCACCTTGATTACTGTTTCAGTAGACTGACCAATTTTCACAGTGGGCAATTTTTTCCCTACAAACTGTGTATCCACTCAATTGAACTTGAAGAATGCACTTTAAGGTAAATCTGATTTCTGCGGGTGTGAGGGCGGACCAAATTTCAGTTTGAGCAACTTGGGAATTAAGCACCGCACATAAGTCTTTTGAGGTGCGTCTTGCGAACACTTTCATTTTTGTCTACTACTGTTCTAAATCAGTCATTGCACAGCATTTTCCACAAATCTCTGGAATGGTGGATCTATCTAATGTGTGAGTCGTGTCCATGCTGTTGTCCTGAGTCTCTTACGCTAACATTGTCCTAGTTCCTCTCTAGGTTCCCTCCCAATCAATCTGACTTGGGCAAGTATTTTTTCTCTTGAATTTTGTGTGTCTTTGGCAGAATTATGCAATGGACCGCACAAGAGAGGTGTAGGTGCGTACTCACAGTTGTTTCTCCTGGATGCGCAACTGATTATTGTTGTTTTCTCTGCAACTACGAATCCAAATAGAATCTGTATAGACGGAATTAGGAATGCTGTCTGGGGAAGGAGAATATACTTTGACCACTTGGAGTGTAAAGCAAATCCAATAGGTGAACATACTGGATGCCCTTGAAACCCTCTACATTCAAGTCCAATTCATTTGGACTTCAAGTACACAATCTCTCGCTAACCTTCAAACAGCGTATTGTATGCGTTCAACAACAGTTGGCCTGTTAGATGATCCAGGCTTCATGAAAAAGTTTGGAACCTATGTACGAAAACAATCCACTGGCCTTCTGCTCAGCTCCGATTCAGCAAATCATCCAATTCAAGAATCAAAGACTTGGAGATCTGACAACTTGAAGTTGAACAGCCACCATGACCACCCTGTTCCGACGACGGATCCTTTGCAAAGCAAGAAATTCTGTCCCATGTCGCAAAAGTCTGATCTGGCTGATAAGCTTGTATAAGAAGCTATAAGTCGGGATAAGTGTATAAGATTTTTTGGGGGTCTATAGACTTCAAAAAGCCCTTATCCTGGGGTATAACCCCTTAAGGAGCTTATAAGCCCTATAACGTGTTACACTAGGGCTTATAGCCGCCTACAGTCGACTCCCTGGATGGGACCAATGCAGCAAATCTTTGACCACTCTTCTTCAATAATGAAACCGCACTCGCGAAACAAAAAAAGTAAATGGTCATTAAAATTATACGATACAACGCATGGTAATAAATTAGGCCTACACTCACAAATTGATTACTGGGCGAGTGCACGTACACACCTACAGCTGCAAGAGATGCAGGGAAGGAAGTGTGTCGGGGGAAGCCATAGCTGAACTCGACGCCATCGTTACGGGAGGCTGAGCGGGTCATCATATTGTGAGGACATGAGAATCCGGGGTCTGATGGAAGCACCATGACGTACCAGCGCTGGGATCGATCCTACGGCTTGCTGTGTTCAACATAAGTGAGCAGTTCTGGCAGCTGAATTAGTTTGCGTTAACTAGAAGGTTGATAATGCGGAACTCACCGAACGGACACTAGCGTCTTTGCGGCCATTTCGCACGTACTTGGTGCAAAGTCAGATGGAGCGGAAGGAACAGGAGAGATAGTGACGCACCAGGATACCATAAAAGTTCCAGCGACGAGCGGGCGGTGGCGGATGAGAGGGATCTCTGGATGGGTGTTGCAGGCAGGTGGTGGTTGAAGTCCAAGAGCAGTTCGGTCACAGTGTCACAGTTCCGTGATTATATCCGTTTGCGGATGCATGACATCACTTTGCTCCACAAATTTGCCAGGCCGTTACTGCCCCTTGTCCTCTATCCCACCCTTCGATGCCTCCAATATGCCAACTCTATATAGTACTCTGACACCACCCATGTCTCCCATTCCGAGCCAGAGAGAGAAGCGGCCCGAGAAACCGCTCGAGGCTGCTCAATTGATACAAGCTCGCAAAAACCTGCTCTGGCTGAACGAGCACACCCTCTGCAAGTTGTTGAACGGGTGCCCGGTGTGCACCCTTCTCAGACACCTCGAATACCTAGAAAGTCCCAGGACCTCGCAACTGAGCCATACTTTGGGCTGGATGCGCGCCTGAGCAATCTCGGGAGCGAAGTTGCGCTGAAAGGTGTGTTTTGGGCTTTTTCAGCGATATGCCTACTTATGTTTTGTAGTGCCCACTTTAACCCCCGGTCTGTCTCCCTTCCCCACTACTGACTACGATATTAGTTGATGCAACCAAACACAATGTTGTGCGCGGACCATTGTTTTACCACGTGGTGTAGTAACTCTTCACGTGGAAGCTTACACCAAATGAAGGTGGACCTCTGTCCTCTTCTGACATCTTGTCACTTCTTCTCCCACAGTTCGTGCCTCCTCAAAATGCCGGATACTTATCAGACGCGGGTGAGCGAGTGTATGCTTATATACGGCACATAGGATATTGTCGGGCCTTTCAGTTACAGGGTGTAGTAATGGTACATGCACATCGGAATGTCCATAGCTAGTTTAATTTTTTTTTTCTTCCCACTACCATCGTTTGATGCAAGCCTGGGAGCCCCGAATTGTTGATAATGTCAGATGGTGCGCGGTAAATGAAGATAATTTTCCCGTATTCTGCCGGAATTAGATTGGGACTCTTGCCAACCAATGGAGGGTTTTCCTGAAGGCATCAGGGTCGGAAAATATCGCTCCAAGGTAGAGAAGTTATAGGCCCTTATAAGCACTTATACCACAGTCGTAAGTCAGATATAAGTGGCCTATAAGTCTGTAAGCCTGCTTAACCTCTTATAACCCTCCAGGCCCTTTTGCGACACACGCATCGATATCAGCCTTCTATGACGAGCGTCTCGGCCTAAGACCAATTGGCATTATTTTCCCTGAAAGTCAATTTCCAGAGGGTCGAGCAAGGGTGAAATAAGACTAGCTTAACTTAAGTTATGCTGGTCGAGACCATATATGACTTAAGTTCGCATATATATCTTAAGTTCCTGCCCACCTGCGGTACACCTGCCACGGTGGCCTAGTACACCTCCGGCTACCCTTGCTCAAACTCAAGTTCCACGCTCGAACTTGAGTTCCACACTCAAACTTAAGTTCCACATGACACTCAAGTTACATTTTGCTCTCAGAAGTGGCAGCTGGTAACTGTATGACCTCATTTTTCATTAAATATTCGAGCATCCATTGGGAAGTCGTGATCGGAAGTTAGCTTATGTAACGAATGCCAAGACGCAAGTGGAACTTTACCACCGATGTTCTTGTTATTTTATAAGCTGAACTTTCCTGGAGTTGGTTCAGAAGCTCGTACACTTGGCATCCTGCTGGTCAGCCTATACCTCCTCGTGGTATACCCTCGGACGACCAGTGGTTGTTGAGATCTCGCTCTTGGTTTGACAGCTCCTGACCCAAGGTTGTCGGCAAACTGTTTATTACTGCATCGGGACTTCACTTGGTTCGCTTCGACATACCATTCATTTGAAGTGCTCGCTGAATCAGTCTGAGCCGCTGCCATGGGTAGCGAGGTATATGTATATGACCCTTTAGATTTTTCGATGGTCTCTTCGTCTCTGTGTCCTCTGGTCTTTTCCTATCATTCGTAACTTTTGCCGCTGTATGTCATTCACAGCTTCGGAACCTCTCATATGGCTAATGTTGCTGCAATGTTCCAGCTTTTCGACTAATCTTTCTCTGTTCCCTGTCTATGTGAGTGTACCGAGTCCTTTGCCACAGCAAATGCTTATATTTCCCGAGCTCATGGACCACCAAAATATCGCAAATATGCTGCTGCAACACTGCTCGCAGGCAATGTCCAGCCCCTGATGACAGCTGTGGCTGCTGGACAGCAGCCTTCCCAGCCCCCTGCTGTACCAGTCGCTCAAACTTTACCCACAGTTTTGTTGCACCCACCTCTTCCTCAGCCTCCTCCAGTTTCTACTGCCCCTCCAATCCTACCATACCAAAGTCTTCGGAGTGCTCCTTCCTCACTTCCTGTCCAGCTTCCTCCTTTGCCCCAGCTCTCATCGGCCTCATCTTCGGCTTCTCTAAGCTCTGTTGTCAACCAGGCTCGGCTAAACCACTCTGCCTCCTCACAGCCTCGGCCAGCAGCTCTTCCTCGTCGCCACCCTCGCACCAATGCCATTGGAAACTCACCTGGTAGGCCCAGGGGAGAAACACTAACGATCAAGAAAGGATCAAGAAAAGAAAGAGCTCAAGAAGGGACGAGGATGAATATGACCAGCATATGATTTCAAGATGGAGGTACGGAGCAAGAAGGTAAGGTACGTGACATCAGTAAATAGCTGTAAACTATCCGTCATGTTTACACCCTCCCCCTCCCACAAAAATTAGTGTATGGTGTTGGATAAACCGTATGAGGAAGGGAATATGTCGTAGGAGCATTGGGGACTCGTTGAGAAGGTTGTTAGTTGGTCTTGGCGAGCCAGACGTCAAGTGCGGCGCATTGTGCAAGTTCGCGACCGGGGAGCCACTTGTCGGCCTCTTCTCCGTAACCTGCGAATCGCACAAGGTATTGTTTCCCGCGGCCTTTGTTCTGCTCATCCACAATGGCTTCAATGTACCATTCCTCCTCGCCGTCGTCGTTCAATACGGGTCCGGGTTCTTCGAGTTTTCTGCTAGGGAAGAGGACATCGTCGTTTTCGATGTAAGGTTCCAGTTCTGATGCGTGGAAGACCAGGAAGACGTTGGGTTGGTTGGGTAGTGAAAGGGTGAAGTTAGATGTCTCGTCGTGCTTGGCGATTATAGTGTAAGGTCCATCAAAGCGGCACATGTATTTTGC
Source organism: Mycena galericulata (assembly GCA_029289565.1). NCBI lineage: Eukaryota > Fungi > Basidiomycota > Agaricomycetes > Agaricales > Mycenaceae > Mycena > Mycena galericulata. Next base: position 187,442 of record JARKIA010000235.1, read on the forward strand.
TACCCGCTTTTCGCCCTTCTTCTTGTATGCTCCACGACGGTTCATGGTGGACAGCCTCATGCGGTCTCCTACTTTGAGGTCAAAGTCCGGTCCGCGATGTTTGTTGGCTTGTTCGGCCTGGTTGATCTTGGCTGTGAGAAGATTCTCCTTCGCCTCGGTCACATCCAGGTCTAGCTGGGCGATGATTTCTGCTGCGAGAACTTCCTCTGTAGGAGCGTTCGGCACGGGGGGCAGAGACAAGGGGTGGGATAACACGAGGCGAGCGGCCCGTCTTCAGTTGGATTGGAAGCCTGAGAAGCCGGTTGATGCGTTTACAGTGTTCATCATGTCGAAACGGACACGCGGGAGAGCGCGGACCCAACCGCGCTGATTCCGTGCGACGTGGTATCGGATCGCTTGGTTCACGGTTTTGTTCGTGCGTTCACTAGCGCCCTCGGTCTGCGGGTGGTACGCGGTTGACATCTTGAGTTTGGTGCCGGTGAGTTTATGGAGGGATCGCCAGAAGGCCGAGATGAATAGTTTGTCGCGGTCGGAAACGATCTCGAGTGGGAGTCCGTTTTCACAGTACCAGTGGTCGAAGAAGAGGAGTGCCAATTCGGGAGCAGTGACCTTTGTAGTTGTTGGGACAATTTGGAAATCCGAGTTTAAGCGGTCGGTGAAGGTGACAATGCAATTGAAACCTTGGTCGGGTGGGAGAGGACCAATGAAGTCAATGGCGACAGAGTCGCCGCGTTCGTCAGGGATAGGCAGTGGGTGGAGTGGACCCGCTTTCTTAGTGGTCCTGGATTTATTCCGTTGGCAGTCGGGGCAGGTAGGTATGTAGGCGGTCTCTAGATCCCGGCGCATGTTAGGCCAGTAATAAGCATCACGAAGGGCCTTGTACGATTTATCGAAACCGAAGTGGCCAAGGTTGTCGTGTGCGAGTTGGAACAATGTTTCGCGGAGGTTCCTGATACGAGGGATTATGAGCCGGTCACCAACATACCAGAGGTTCTCTGGCTGTTTATAGGTTAGGCCGGGCATGCCTTTGCTGGCAGATACCAGTTTTTTACACCATTTGTCTTTTTCGTAGCCTGAGCGAATCTCATCGAGCAATTTTGCATCACTCGAGATTTTCAGAACAGAGGCCAGGGGGAGGGCGGTTTCAGGCTCGGTAGTCCTGCGGATGCGGGTGCGTGCAATGCAATGTACAGCGTGGAAAGGCGACTGGGTTGGGGTTCTCAAGATTGCAGCAATCGGCGTGGTTGTCGCTTCATCAGCGTCATAGTATGTGTAAGGTTCAGCAGCCGCTTCTTCGGCTTTCGTGCTGTCCTCGAATTCGGTTCGGGAGAGGGCATCAGCGACGGTGTTGTCTTCGCCGCGTACATATACTATTTTGCAGTCGTACTGACTCATGAATTCCATCCAGCGAGCTTGCCGGCGAGATAGATCTTTCTGAGTTTCGAAATTTTCGAGAGTTCGATGGTCTGTGTAGATTGTGAAGTGGGAACTTAACAGGTCCACACGCCATCGATGAAGCGCACGTATAATTGCTAATATTTCTTTTTCGTGTACGGGGTAGTTGAGTTAGCGTGTTTGAAGGACATCGAGTCAAAGGCTACAGGTCGAGCAGTTTCCCAGGTCGGCCTGTAGGATAGCATGGCACCGGAACGTTTGTCGCTCGCGTCTGTAGTGACAAATATCTGGTTGTCTCCACGGTTGTCGTGGTCAATCGTTGTGAGACAGTCTCGGCCTATAACAATTTGTTTGATAGCATCGAAGGCAGCCTGGGACTCATTGGACCAAGGTGGGAATTCTCTATCACAGCTTTTCGTGGTCAACTTTTCCAGTACCCCGGTGTGTTCGGCAAAATTCGGGAGGAAAGACGAGATGTATCGGACTAGTCCTAGGAAGGCGCGGACATTCGTCGCAGATTTTGGTGTTGGCCATGCGACTATGCGGTCAACCTTCTTGGTTGAGGCTTCAATTCCGCGCTGCGAGATGTGATGTCCGAGGAAGTCAACTTCATAGCAGAATAATTTTGTCTTTTTGGGGTTGCAGTAGAGACCTGCTTTCTTAAGTGCATCAAAAACACGGCGAGTGTCTCTGTCATGATCCTCGACGTTCTCGGACCATATGATAATGTCATCTAGATATACATGGCAAATTTTCCCAATTAGGCCACGCAGCGCTGCCGTTACATGGCGTTGTTGTACCGCGGGAGCATTGCACAGGCCTTGGGGCATTATGAGCCATTCGTAAAGGCCGAGTGGTGTGTTAACGGCAGTGTACTTGATAGAATCTGGGTGCATTCGAGTCTGAAAGAAGCTGTCGGTGAAATCGATCGTTGACCAGATCTTGCCTTTACCGCAGTCTGCGAGGATGTCGTCGATACGGCGTAAGGGGAAGGAGTCGTGTATTGTGTTCGCATTGAGGGGGCGGTAGTCGTTTACCCAGCGTGGTAGTACAAATTTGTCTGCCTTCGGGATCAGGAAGGCAGGTGAAGCGTATGGTGAGGAGGAAGGTCGTATACGGCCTGCATCCAGATGGCCCTGTATCAGTTTTTGCCAGGCTTCCTTGTATTTGCGTGGACTTTGGTATGTCCTTGTCTTGAAACTGAAATCGGCATCTTTGACTGCGATGTGACAAAGCACGTCGGTGGGTAAATCATCGGCGTGGGGCATAGGTTCGAAAAGGGTGTTGTATTCAGATTTCAAGGCCTCACCACGCTTTTGGAGTTCATCCCAGTGGGCGAGTATTTCGACGCGTTCGTGTACAGCAGCAATGATGTCCACGGGTTTCACGGGTTCGAACAGGTTTCGAGACTCGAGGTCCAGGCGGCGCTTTTCGCAGACGGCCTCAAGTTCTTTCAGCATGGTCTTGCGGTCGTGTGCGACGGATTTTTTCTCGTAGCTTGAGTTTAGGCTGTGGCTGCGGCGGAATCGGGGGTGGGTTCAATAAGTCAAAACTGGTACGCTTGTCGATAGCGGTTCCCGCGTCATAATCCATGACAATTTTATTCTTAATGAGCCATGGTAGGCCAAGTATTACAGGTGCGCATAAGTTTGGCGCGACTACGAAGCGTACGACTGAAGAGGACCATGACGTTGGTGGAAAAATCCGAGAATGTCATGAACAGATCGCTTATTGGACCTGATCCGGGCTTATCTAGCCTTATCGGACTTGATCTGCGCTTATCTGGGCCTTATCGGACTCCATCTACTGTCAGACTCCTTATCCTGCACTGTAGATAGCGTATATAGCATGATACTTATCATTGATAAGGACACTTCCATATTAGTTTAGGACACTCCCATACTTATCAGATTGTTCCCATGTCACCCACTAGTATATATACACCCCTGTAGTCGTTGTATTCTTCAGTCTTGAGCTGGTCATATCTCCACTAGCAATATAGGCAATCCTTTTCCTTTTGAGCACAGCCTTGGTCCACTTTGCATTGCCTGCATAGTATTGGCCAGTGTGTCTGACAGAAAAGGTTTCGGTGTCCTTCATGCGGCTCACGAGGATCTCGGCGCAAGTGCGCTATTCCCAGTCCGCACGCAAGAATTTGCGTTTGAACTCGAGCTGGAAGGCAGAAAAAGGCATGTCGCCGAGCCGTGTGGCGTTAGCGGGGGTGCTCAGCCAGTTGACGATGCGTTGATCACGGAAGCACGAGAAGGTCATCGCTGTCTGTACGTCTGGTTTGACCTTCTTAACGCGGAAGTAGTTTGTGCACGCAAAGAAAAATTCGTTCGCGACGAGCGGCGTGACGATCCCAGGGGTGAGGGTCGGCAATTTGTTCGAGTTGGACTCGACGGAAGCTTCTGTAGGCATGGTAGTAGGTGCGAAGGTACGTCGCGGGGGGGAATCGTCCGAGGAAGAGGATGAGGATGAAGTTGGAGGTGGAGAAGGCGACGACGGCGATGGCGTCCGCTCAATCGGCGTCAGCGGTGATGAGGAGTGTTATATCCATGCGCATTCCAACACTTTCTTCGCAGCTCCGGTTTGTCCGGAGCTTCCCGGAGGTCACCATCACTTCCGGTGACATCTCATTTCACATGATTACTAAGCCCATCATAGCCACTCCTTCCTTACGACCCTCCGGGCTTCCGGGACCATTGGTCTTTCCCGTATAGCCATTCTGTTCATTTCCACCTTCCACATCCTCAGGCATATCTGCCATTCCATTCCCTTCCATTTCCGGCATCTCCGGCACAGCCACTCCGACCTCCCTTTCTCGTGGACTTCTAAAGCTCGATCATCATGCCTTCCAATCCTTTGAGTCCCTCCGGCCTGGCTTGTCCATCCTCCGGGAATGTTCCCACGCTTCCGGACTCCCTCCGGCCTCGGGCCTCTCGGAGCCCTCTGGTCAATCCCCACTTAGATTGATTACGTGGCTCATCCTTTATTCAGCCTTCCCTGACCAATCGGTTATTTCCGCATTGTCCTTACAGTCCTTTCCACCTCCGCATTCCTCCTGGTTTCTTCCGGACACATTCCCATGCTTGCAGGCCTTGCGAGGACTTGTTCCCACGCCTCCGGTCCAGCTCCGGCCGCCGGACCTCCGGCCCTTTCCCGCAGTAGGATCAGTTGGCCATCCATTCGCATCTCCAACCCTCTCAGCTCGTTTCCGTGGCTGCGCCTCCGGTTCCGCTCCGAACTGATCGGGCCTCCGGCCCTCCGGACGTTTCCCACGGTTGTCCCTGTGTCCGCTGCCAAGCGGGTTTGTGTCATATTATATTACTACGTGTTTCCCTTTTATCCGTCTTCTTCCTTATTGTCCCTGACCAATCTTTCCCATGCATTTCCTTTTTGGGACACTACTTATTGTTACGTTCCAAAGTCTTCTGACTCGTCCACTTCTGGTATTACAATAAAGGACTTGTCTATATAATCCCAGTAGATTACATTCTGTACTCTATCTGGAAAATTAACGTTATTCCATGGCTTCCTTCATGGACTGAGTCTTCCTTTAATCCCATCCTCATCCCGGTGTCTTCTCGACACCTCCGGATCTTGTTTGTCTTTGTTATTCTTCGCTCCAGTCGTCCGGTTCCTGGCTTAGGCCCTTTCCGGTTTCCGGCTGACTTCCTTCTACTTCATCGGGTGCCTCTCCGGTTCCCTTCCGGGTGTCCTCCGAGTCTCCCGCGCTGTCACAGATCAGCCCCGGTTCCCACACACTCCTTCCGGACCGCTTCCGGTCACTCGGGTCCCATCCGGGACGTGTACCACTTCCGCAAAGTCTGTTACATTGTGTTGGGCTCCAACGGAGCCTGTCCGCTTCCACCGACTTTCCTCCGGTTGCTTCCGGCATCTGCCGAATCACTCTGCACCCCTTCCGGTACCTGTCCGGCTCCGTCCGGGGTCACGTGGTTGCCTCCGGAGTCTTCTATTCCCATTTCTCCTCCGTCTAGTCTCGGCTCGATAGTCAGACAGTTCGCTCACCCTTCCGAGCTGTGGTGTTGCGAGAACAGCCGACAGGAGAACCCCCGGTCTTCTTCCGGATGCTCCGGAGATCCCGGAGGTCTCTCTTTCCCCTTTTGGCTCGGGATATAACAAGGAGCGAGGTTGGGCGGCGGCTGCACGGTGTGCTGCTCGAGTCTTTGGTGGAGGCAGCGTAGAAGGTCAAAAAGTTTTTCGTTGGGGATTGTGGCTGTGCGATGACGTGGCTCTAAAAATGTGGGGAATGAGCTCGCTAGCTCGAAGGGGACGGTAGAGGAGGGTGGGTGGGTGTTGTCGTAGGTACGACGTACGCGCCCACAATGTGGGGTAGCGTTGGGGTGGGCGGTGGGGTAGCGGGGATCAAACGATGATAGAGATCTTCGCTTGTTTCCGCGGAACCAAAACAGAGGCTGATATTCAAAAAAAAGTGGAAACTCACCTGGTAGGCCCAGGGGAGAAACACTAACGATCAAGAAAGGATCAAGAAAAGAAAGAGCTCAAGAAGGGACGAGGATGAATATGACCAGCGTATGATTTCAAGATGGAGGTACGGAGCAAGAAGGTAAGGTACGTGTCATCAGTAAATAGCTGTAAACTATCCGTCATGTTTACAGCCATCGCTCCACCTGCCTTGCCTCGGATCCCTGATATTGCTTCGTGCATGACTACATCAGGTGGGGCCTCGCAGTTGAGAACGATGAATTTGATATACCCTCCTCAGGCGAGTGTGCCTGTCCTTGTACCCTCTTCATCTTGCTGAAATTGTTCTATAGCTCAATGGCTCGGAGAATGATCTGTATCTTATGAGATTTCTCCGAGATACCTTCTATAAGGTCATGAAAGATCATGGCCTTATCGTCCTGCAGACTTCTTCTTCCACTTTATCGCTTACCGAGCACATCCAGAATGTTGTTCATGAGCTTCGCAACAGGCAGATCAACATTGGTTCATCTTTGGACTCTTCGCTCCTCTCCCACGAGGACCAGCCTCTAGCTCCCCTCTACATCGTCAACAGAGGAGTCCCTCGGCCAAGTGACAACCAGATTCGCCTCCGACGATCATCTGTGCGACTGACATCGAGCTTGGGCGACCTGGCTGCCAATCGCCTCCAGTTTGCAATCCCAGGTCTGTGCATCGAACTGATAGATGGCGAGAACTATATGGTCCTCCACTTCGGTGAGCTGCTTTTCTCTTCGCCTTCCACATTTTTTTCATCGGTCTGTAGTGATTGGACAGCACGAGGTCACTGCATTCTTTGCCTTGCCTGGCTCGGGCCAGGTTCCTCGCCTCCATCGGTCTTTCACGGCGAATCTATACCATGTTTCCTCGTGACCGAGTTCACGAGAGGTGGGTTCAGCCTGATGGGGATTCCTCCTGTGGCGAGAGCGATGACGAGCTCGGCCTCGATCTGGATGATGATGACTATGAAAACCTGCCACCGAGTCCTACCCCTGGTGAGGCCCCAACTAGAGCAAGTTATCTCCTATTCCTTCGCATACTACCTAACTAACACCTTTTCCAGGTTCTTCGGGGAAACCTGTCAACAGCCACCCAGCCTCTTCCTCTTCCTTCGCCCACCTCCCCATATATTCCACCTCTTCCCTCGGCTATCTGGCAGGACGACACTCCTTGGCACCCCAATAGCCCTGTATTGTATATGACCTTCCAGCAGGATGGGGTTTACCTGGCTGCAACAAATGGTACTCCATCCAGCCCCATCATTTATCGGGGCAGCTCGGTGGGTGAAGCTGCCGATAAGTTGCTTGAGGCCATTGGTCGCTGTGTCAACAATGGTGACTTCACTTCGGTTCTTTCGGACGACCAGTCTGCAACCATGTTTGTCGTTGCCTTCCTCCACATCGTTCTAAATCTGAAGTTTTTATAGATATGAGCCTGGGTCTCGCAGTATTGTCTCGTCTGGTGAGGGGATTCTGCGAGAGGTTTACCAGGTCGCCCTCCAGAAGACTTTTGCCAGTGGAAGGCAGTGGCTTACTCCTCGGGCCGATGGAAAGCTGTCACTGCTTTTCATACGATCGGTAGGTTTTGGTTCGGGTACATTCGGTCCCCGGCAGCGAATGATCAGCATCGGTGGGGCGATGTGGTCTCTCATGATGATCAGAGGCTTAGCTGTCGATCCCATTGACACTGCCTTGCTTCAACTCCTCTTCCACGAGTGTGACCTCCATTCTCTCCATCCCACATTTATTGCTGAATGGCATCCTGTTGTGAAAACTGTTTGCGATAGCTGGAAGGCAGCTGGGCCTTCTGGAAATATAAATACCCCTCTCATCGCTTCTCATCTGGCGACATACAATGATATAGAGGTAAGAGTTGTGTGTACTCGATGTCTTTCTGGTGCTAATTCATCGTTTGAAGATGGCTTCAGTGGAGACTCGCGATGAGGCCACCCACAATGGCCTGCTCGTCGAGCTCCTGTATAGAGCTGTAATCGGATCGGAACCTCCTACCCACCCTGATGTCATCTCTCTTTCCCAAGGATTTTGGCTCCCTTGTCGGAATGGATTCACATTTACCCGGGTATTTATCCAGTTCGTCACTGAACTTTACTTTTGGCTGAAGTTATTTCTAGTACATTCGTAGCTTTGCTGGGGGATCCGACAGATTCCTGGCTGACATCATGGCCTCTGTTGTTGGTCCCTTGACCCTGATAACTCGCCTCTTGGTTGCACCCAGCCCAACTTTGTTGGAACCCATTGCTGCTGCGATGGGTGGGGAATCTGTTCTCGACATCTTCACCGATTATTTCATGGGCTCGGGGATCCCCTGTCCTCGCCTATTCGAGGAGGTTAGGGAGCATTTTCCTGCTGTTGTCGACCTTTCTCTTATCGGCACCCCCAACTTTCGCTCGCAAATGTGGGTTTGGGCTGTAACTGGGTCTCCCTTTCTCGCAAATGACTCGGGTAATATCTCGGTATGTGTGGGCCTTCCTGGCCTCGTTGAATAATACTGACCCTTTCTCGGCAGGTTGTTCTTGTTGACGACAGCGATATTCTCTATCTGGGGGAGACATTCTGCTTTGCTCCCTGCACTGCTCGCCAGTGGGACTATTTCATTCAGGACCTGCTTCCTCGAGGCTCGCATCCCAGCTTCCTTCCTTCTCAAGGCTGCCCAGGCCTCGTATACATCCTCTGAGCCTCGTTCTCGTCGCCAGTACATTCATCACTGGCTTTTATGCCAGTCGCTAAATGGGATTGCTAGCCACACTTTTGGCTGAGTTCCTCGTTCACTCGTTGGTTCCTTTTCAATTATTAAATTACAGTAGTATTCGCCTCGTAATTCTACCCTCTTCATACAGCCCCTTTGCTATTAGTCCCAACCTCGGCCTCAGTGATCTATGTTCGAGCCAGGCAAGTGGCAGGTATTTCAGATGATAATTAGTAAGCAGGTTTTGACTTGATTTCTGTTCTCTTTTCCCGTTTTCTTTTGTCTTCTTTTGTACGGAGATGGGGTTCATTTTAAGCACGTATCTATATAAGAATTGAGGATGGATAACATGCTGCTGCACCCTCTTCTACCGAGAACTGGGTCGTTCAAGCATACTTCAACATTATTGACTAATACCTACCTCTTGCAATGCTGGGAAGGCTATATGCATCTGGCATTCCATCGGGCAATGGGAATTCAGACAATGAGAGCTAGCTGCCGAGATCACGAAGCTCAACTTGCCTGCACTGGAATTTGAGCGTGCAAATATTCGCTCCCATGGCCAAAAGCTACGGAGAAAATTTGAAGCTGCTAAACAATGCAAACCCAACCTATCTGTAGCATAGCACAGGAAAACTGCTTGTATATCACTCCAGTAACATATTAAAAAGCTAAAATAGAACTCTGTTCAAAGTACGGCAACATGCCAGAGCGTTAATCCATAATGCAACAACATCAGAATCGGAGGCTAGGCCGCGCCACACGGAGATAGCATTGTCAAGTGCTTCAAGCTCCTGAGGTCCAAATGGGCCCTGTGGTGGCTCTACAGGAACTTCGTTGAGGTGCTCGGGGGGGCCAATACGGCCGAGCCAAGATGTCCAGCCGCTTTCAGAACCATTGTTGCTCCGCTGTGATTGCAGGAGTGCTTCATCATGCAGGCCCTCCCAATCAACACCATATACCTCTAGCTCGTCTTCAGGAAGATCTTCAGGCACAGCATGTCCCCGAACACCGTGGACAAGCCGATCAAACCCATACATGTCAGAAGGCGACCTGTTCGGGCCATTACGGATCTGAATCTTGTGCTCGTTCCATGCCCCCATGAAAAAGGTGAGCTGATAGTTGATAGTGGGAAGGAAAAGATAGTGGAGAAGCCAGATGTGGCTAGTATTGTTGATATCAAGCCCATGATGGAGTTCAAGGAGGGTGAAATTCTCGCTCCAGGTGGCACTGACCTGGGCAGTGACATCAACCCAAAGCCTCTCAATGCGCACATTATGAATGCTTCTATAAGATATGTATATTAGTAAAGTACCCAGCAGATGCATAAACATTTCTCACCGTCCCCAGATGTATGACCCGCAGCGTATACCACAGTGTTCCTCCATATATGTTGCGACTTCAATGTTTTCTACACCGTGGTCACCTCGCATCCGTGATGGAACACCATATTCTGTTGCTGCATCGAGAAACAGCATTAGGACGGTGCTGCCTCTATTGTTGTTGCTTGCTCGGAGGCCTGTGATGAGACGGGAATATCCATCGATGAATCCATGGATAACAATTCCCCACCGAATTAAACCTGGATTCAACTCAGTGAAAAGATATGTCACATCAAAATAATGCCTACCATGCTGTCCATCATGGTGCCACAATGAATTTGGACCAGTCACATGGTATTCACGCCTTCGAATATGGATGCGCTGGAATACACAATGCACTGGATCGATCCGGCAGAGTGAATCACGAATTCTGTCACGCTGAACACGGTGTCCCAACCGACGCAGCATTCCATCGAGCATACTGATGCCTGCCTGTTGGAAATGAGTGCGTAGACGAAGCAGCAGACTATCCAGCTCCCAGTCAGCCATAGTTGATATATCACCAGCTGAACCTCCAGGTGGGGCTGCCGTTTCGAGACCGGGGGGGAGATTTTGGGGGATCTCAAAGTCGGGATCCAAAATATCGTCCTGTGCCTCGTCATCCGAGACTGGCCCACTGGGGGGAGGTTCATCAAGGAAGGGAGCTGGCTGTTCTTGCGTGAGTCCCTGTCTAAGTAATGCAGAGCGAACAGTGCTCCGCGAAACACCCAGGAAATGGCCGATACCAGTTGTAGACCGATGTTCATGGGCAAACTGCAAGAAGTGGGGATCAATCTCGATTCGGGGTCTCCCCCGCTGCCCAGTGTGGACTCTCTCGATGACAGTAGGCCGGCCATGGTGGGATGAATCAACAGCTTGCTGGTACAGGATCTGCACATCGCTCAGCATCAGAGCTAGATTCGTCTGCAGTGTGGTAAGCTCCTCCTCGGGAAATATATTGGTGTGCTATATAACCCGGATAAATCATCCTTTCATGTGGGACAAGAGATAGATACAGACTTCTGCGACAAGGGAGGAATACTCCTGCAGATCATCATGGAGGCGAGATAAGACAACCTCGTCAGTCTGATTGGAGGTAACCTCGTCAACTACTCTGTGGTATTTGTGGAAATGAAGCCGGAAAGCCTCTAGAAGGTCTGGAGTCTGTGGTACTGGTTGAGACATGAGAGGGACTACACTGATCACCGATTCGGATAAGATAAGGTGCGACTGTTGTGGCACGTGTCAGAATATTTGATGGGGTGTCACTCTTTTTTTGACATCTTCTGCCGCCCGACCAAGCCAAAGATGGACCAGGATTACTTCCCGTCTCCAGGGTACACTGGTCTTGCACCAATGACAGGTCTGTACCCTCGTTATCATACTCGGCTATCATTCTCAGCTCTGGCAGACGGCATTACACAGGAAATTTCGTGCACTGTCGCAGTTATCAGTGGGGCAGCACCTGACTCCTTGCCTGCTACACACATGCTCGGTCAAATGCTCATTGTAAAGGACTTTCTTGCGAAGAGGGCAGGAGTCCTATCGGTCACTGCCCCAACTCTTGTTGCACTCATTCGGGACACAGTCGCTTCATCGCCAGATGCTCCTAGCTTTCTAAAATCTGTTCTTCAGTCCCCTATAGCAGTCGCTCTTGCGACAAGTAGGGTCCCTTTCTTTAAAGAGGATTGGAAGGCTACTTCCTATGGCTTCCGAACACTCCCCAGTCTAAATCCAGATGCTGCAATGTTTGCGATACCACAGGACACTATTCAGCCCTATAGCGAGGTCTTTGCTGTCGATATCGCTCATCCAGTGACAGTCAACTATATGAGACTTTGGGAAGTCATGGGCATAAAGCCTGAAACACACTTCATACTTGCTTTCTGGGATCCCCTCCATCAGCTGCCACCCCCAGCATCCCGCTTCTCATCCCCAGCTCCACACCTACACCTTCCCTCTCCAGTTCCGAGCATTCACACCAGACACAGCAGCCACGCATCCTTTTCCCAGCCAGCTGGCGACTATGCACATTCGCCTATGATGGAGGTTCCACCGATGAATTTCGAGGACTGTCTTTCATCGTCCACCACCTTTTGGGATGCATGCAGGTTCCTCGGTCTCAGTGATGGTGACATTATATGTGCCATATTTGCAGATGCCAATTCACAATCGAAGCAGCTTGTAGCGATGGTACAGAACTGGACTGCAGCTGCTCATGTTCTGGCCAAGTTTTGTATTTCCCCCGAAAACCCAGTGCATACCTTTTCTGGAGGATTCAAAGCGACTCTCGACTTGATTTTGGCCGAATTAAAGTGGTCGAAAGCATCATACACCAAAAAGAACAACTGGTACCGATGGGCAGCACATGCAGCCACTCTTTTCTGGCCCAGGGCGAATTTTCCCGGTAAGCATTTTATGTTACACAGACTTGGCTAGACCATACCTCATTTTCCAGTTGCTGGCGATAGTGATTTTGACCTCTACATGAACTGGAGGGCAATTTGCTTCATTTGGCAAGCTGGTGGTCCTGCTGCCACCGGGAGTGTAATGTCGAAAGACTCAACTGATCCCTTTGAAAAGGCTGCCTCTGGCTTCACCCAGCAGTGTATCGAAAAAGTAAAAGTCAGGCTCACTAATCTGCTTGTTATGGTGGATCCCGCTGCCGAAGTTGCAGCTGTCCAAGCTTAAAAATAGTCATTCACTCGGGTTCGATGTATTCCTTACTACAGTCGGATCTATTTAAATGACATCGGGGCAATTTCCATCTCCTGCTCCATTCCCAGAATCAACCACCCCTTCCTTGGCCTTTTCAAATGCCTGCAAAATGTGTGCAGAAAAAGCAATGGTAACTGTGTAGTTATGAGCATTGCAAAGACGGGTTGTCCCATGGGGTTTGGTAGGGTCAAATGCAAAGAGAGTAGCAGCTGCCTGTTTAACCAAGATCTTCAGTGTCATTTCCACAAAATTACCTCCTCCTTCAGCTGGCCAAAGTCGGGAATCCTCGAAAGAAGAATTGGGGATAGGAATGGTATGGCTAGATTTAGTCTGTGACCGTGTTAAACGGGATGCAGAGGCAACAGCAGGAGAGGAGGATAATGATGGTGTGTCTACTTTGCGGCCAACATTGAGGCTAATTGCACTGGCCCCAGGAACATAGCATTGGTCGATGTGAAGCGAGCTGTCCAAAAGATTCAGTGATTTTTATGGAATCGGAATTACAGCCCTACGCAGAGTAGTCCCTGGTAAGATAAGCTTCGGGAGGTGCATGCTCGTAGTCAGGGAAGGAGTATTCACGGCCTCCCAGCTCCAAAGAAAAGCCAGTTCCTAAACATGATGGACTTGAGTGAACTCCGACAAAATATCCCAGTGGAATATACCTTCAGACACATTCCGGGTCGCAATTCTAGGCATCCCACTCTCCGAAAGTTTCTTTTCAATATTGTTGATGGTGTCAGTAGGAAACCATGTCTTGGAAACACCCCAGACAATGTTTGCTGCAGCAATAGCATCGTGGTCGTGATCGATCTTGGTTTTGTCATCCAGATTTTTGGTGTAGCTTTTTGCTAATCCAAACACCCTAGCATGGCGGGGGCCAGCATTCCATCTGCTCTGGGCCATGTGGCCTTCATGATTAGGCTATGCACAGTTCAGAGAAGTGCTGCTCCAGAACAACTTCAGATTTCTTACCCTTACATCCTTTCTTTCCAAAACAGCTTGATCCACTGTGCGTTGGAACCACTCCAAGATTGCTTCAGACTCTGCAGATTTTTCTTCAAAAACCTCCCGGAGAACAAGAAGGTTGCCGAACACATTTCCTAGTCATATATTTAGTACCGGAAGAAAGACAGACTAATTGAAACCCACCATCCTCGTCTCGGTCGACAAAAAGAGCTGATTCATTGGTTTCAACCACATAAAATCCAGCTGCAGCATCGCAAACGAAGTCTTTTGAGTTGGGGCGGCACAGGGTATCAGCCAGAACAGATCTCAGAGGGGGACCAAAAGACATATCCTGTTTGCGCCAGATGATCCGCGGGTTCAAAATACTCCCAACTGGTGCCCCCATATCGAAAGGGCTGTTGGCCAGGAAGTCTGCCAGACTCTTGGGCTGCTTCTGTGCCAGATGAAGCTGATAGACCTGAAGTTGGCAGATGAATGAGTCGAGATTTTTTTTTGTAAAGAAATTTAGAATACCAGGGTACGCTTCTGCCGATGGGTAGCAACAGTTGTAAACTCCTGGGACTTGGATTTCTGTTCCCGAATCTGTTCATTCAAGCTGTTTAGCTGGGCATAGACAGCAGGGTCCTTGTCTCGAGTCAGATCCATAAAGAATCGGATCCGCTGGTCAAAACTCTACACATGAACCTCAATGATGGAGACCAAAAATCCAGAACAAAAAAACCTTAGACTGAGGAGATGGACCGACCAATGCATCAGTCTCCATGATAAAAGTCTGCACTTGGTTAGGATTGCTGATGTCGAAGTTCCTGATGAAACTGAGGAAACTAGGCCCAAATATATACTCCTCAACTATTGAAATGAGGCTAGTGCAGTGCCCAGGATTCAAGACTTACTAGCAGCCCTTTTGTCCTGTTTATCTTTGCTCTTGTGGTTAACCATGGTGGAAGAATGAGGCGAAGGAATGTGACACGTTGGAAACACGTTGCAACAGAAAACAGCTTATGACATCATTTAATCTGATACAGTTGTGGACAAGCAAAGTCCACAAATTGCCTGTAGCCTTAACTAGACTTATTTAGGTTCCAATTTAATTTTTTCTGGGACCAGATTGGCCCAAAGAGCTCAAAAAACATACTCCGAAGTTTTTCCTGCAACAAATTAGCGGCGCCAAAATTTTGGGCCAGACCGAAAACCCCGATCTGTAATCGGAGACGATTGAGAAAAATCGATTTTTGGAACACAGCCACATCATATTATGTAATCAACCTACAACCGCCTCGATCGCTGCCAAGGCACTGTTTGAAGCTGAACGGTGCTGCTTCTGTGGCCTTACTGCCCACTCTGCTGCTCTCCCAGTCAGTCCCGAACGATAAGCAGCCATAAACCTCCATGATCTGTTAACAAACCGCCGAATTACCTCTGTGGGGCAGGCATCAAGGTACTTCAGAGCCAGGTCCTTTGAATCTTGGAAGCTCTTCTTGGGAACCTGCCGATAGCGATACTTGCACCATCCCCAGTACTAAAAAAATCAGAAACCAGTTTATGGTGTAGCAAAAATCAAATAACTTACCATTTCAATCGGATTGAGCTCACAATGGAATTTGGGTAAGAAAATGCATTCGTGGCCTGCCTCGGTTATCACTGCTTCAAGCATTGATGGCTGGTTCAAGAAATCATCCTGCTGGCTCAGAAGGCGAGCGATGCAACACCCAGTGTTTTCGAGGGGACAGACAGGTGAACATTTTGCTTTCAGTTTTGAAACATCAAAGCCACGCTCCACCAAGACATCATGAAGTCCCATGGCCTCACCGTTGGCCGTCGTCATCTTCTGAAGCTTGCCCCGTTGTGCAGGGCTAGGGTTGGTCTCAGGAATAATTGTGTCATTCTGTTTCCTTTGCTTTCCACCATTAGATTTGTTCATATCAAATGCACGGAGTGCACCAGGAGCCAACAATGCATGAGCAGAGGACTGATCAAATATGAAGAGTGCTGTCACACCCGGATGAATATCATTGTGAATCTTTATAGCCTTCCTGATTTGCACCATAAGTTGTTCTGTGTCCCACCAAGCATCACCCTTGGAACCTGGGTAGATTATATCCCGAGCATCTGCAATAATATTGCCATCTTTGTCTCGTTGGACAAGGCGGCCAGTGCCTTCTGTAATGAAATCAGATACGTGAATCAGACGACCCCGGCTCTTCTTTTGGAGGACAGTTTGACCCTCAGCAAGCCATGCTGATTTCATATAATCAAGAGCATGGAAGCAACATTCATCATGAAAGTATGCAATGACTTTTTTGACCCCATCAGGAAGCTTTGGTTCAGTTGCTTCAAGTGTTTTTCTATCATATGTAGTCATCCGTGCTTGAAATTCTGCCATCTTGGGCAAAAAGACATCTGTTCGATATTTCACAACATCAGGCCGTTCATGGCCATCCATATAAACACCTTTCTTGATCAAGGTCTGACGATATCCAAGTCGGATAAGCCAGCGCCGTGCAGTGCGCTCACTGATTGGTTTCTTAGGAGTGATTCCAAGGGCAGTAAGAATCTCTGAGTTGACACCTTCCCGGAATTTCTGGGGGGTTACTGAACCCACTGCCTGCTTCAATAACCAAGCTAGACATGCAGTTTGCACGGATTCATCATTCAACAATGACTTTGCATTTGCATGACCACCCCGGGTCTCAACTGGCAGTTCTTCAAAAAGCTGATAGTGATGAGCCAGTGCTCGAACCTGCCGGGCAAAGTGGTTTCCATTTCCTTCATGCCATTGTCGGGCAATTTCAAGGCTTGCCTGAATTCTTTTCAGGCCCTTGATTTGCAGAGTAGCAAAGTTACGGATTATGAGAAGTTGGTTGTACTGTGTGAGAGGGAGATTGCGCTTTTTCAGATCAGTTTTGACCTTCTCACGCAGGGCATGCCAGCTGCGAATATTTCCAGCACCTTGTGGTGGGGAAGATGAGCCTGAATCAGTGGTTGGTGGTGCTGTCCCAGGGACCTGTGCATCCACCATTTCATCCAGTATTGTATCCCATTCATTGGGATCATCATCCTCCTCTTCATCTGAGTTATCAACCACGATTAATGGTGGACTCTCAGAGTGGTCATCACTGGGAGCTGAGAGAACAGATGCAGACCGGGTGCGAGGGATAACCTGAGCTGGAGAGGGAGAACGAGTGGGAGGTGCAGTTGAAAAGGGAGTGGTTGATGGTTCACTTGGAGGAGGTGACTCCATTTCTTCACTCTCTGCATCTACTGGCTGAGAGGTTCCAGGCTGCAAAAAGAATGAATCCAGAGTCTTCTGTCCTTTGTTACTTTTAGCATAGCGTTGCTGGGTGCGCTTGGATTTGCTGGCAGTGTCTGGGCCTTTCATATATTCTGTTGGACGGCCTGGTTGACAATGAATAAAATGAATACCTGCACAGTTCAATAGAATTGACCTTCAGGTTTACGTCTTTTTGCCTCAGCAGCTTGTCGGGTTGGAATCCAATCATCATCTCCAGCATCTCTGCGATCCTCCTCCATCTTGACTATCATTTCCAGCAAGCGTTCTTGGAAATCTTCATCTGCAACTTCATCCCAGTCTGCTTCGGTATCATCATCATCCTGGTCAGAGTCAACCTCCAGGTACATCAGACTGTCCATTTCCAAGAGATTCATAGCCTCAGAGTCTCCAGAGTCTATGTAGTCTCCAATGTCATCGGAGTCAGTAGGGCTTGGGTCCCGAGTGGGTGCCGCAGAGGAAGATGATTGCCTAGATCCCTGGTTCCTGAGTCCACTAATATTGCGTTTAGCCCGCTTGGGTGGTCTTCCAGTGCGTGGTTTGCCTCCAGCCATGGTGGTAGAGGACAAGAGAGGCTGGTGTGATAAGAGATAGCTGGTCGGGCGGAACTCGGGCGGAAGATTCAAACTTTTGATCAGCAGACTGATCAGGTGACCAATAAAGATCATTGAATTGCGCGAGAACGGCACGATGGATTTTCCAGATTGTTGCAGATTCAGAACCGTATCGACGAGAGCTTTCGATTGCACCCCCTCCGAGGTTTTTCCCATCAATTTTAAGCGACGCCAAAATTTTTGATGGTCTGATGTACTAAATCGCGATTTGCCGAGGAACGGCTCGACAGATTGACTTAAATTAAATATGGCCAGGAAGCTCTCGACGAGATCTATCGATTGGCATACTCATCTCACCTACAAAAGTCATCTTTTTTTTTTTGGTGGACTTTGCTTGTCCACAACTGTAGTTTGGTAACGGGCCGATGCAGGCCGATGTGTCTTCAGAAACTCACACACCCTACTCTCTTCAGGGAAGCTTTACATCATACAGATTGGACTGAAAAAGTGGTCACAATGATACCAAAATTGTCACATATCATTACTACTGCACGTCGCTCTTGGGTCAGAGAATGTTTGTGCATGTTTTATGTTGAGGCACTTGGCTGTCCAACTGTGCCGGTGATCCCCTCGGTAGTGACATCGCTACTGATGATAGACGATAGCCACCAGCTGAGTGTGCTAAATCCACCGCCATACCATTACAAAACCACCACCTACACAAGGAAACCACTGCAGAATCAGCCTTGAACTAAAAGTAAACCCAAGATGATCTTAAGACTAGTTGAAGCCGAACTTCAGGTTGACTTCAGGTAAAAGCTGAACTTACAACTGGTACTTCCCCTTTCGGAAATCTTCGGCTACTAAGTTCAAGTTGTTGCAAAAGTTCGAACCGCGCAGCAAACTATCGTGGAATCTACAGTCTGGGACCTTATTTGCAATGAAAGTAGAATATTTAATGAAAAATGAGTTTATATAACTGCCCGCGCTCAAACTTAAGTTCCAGGAGACACTTAAGTTTCATCTGGAGACACTCAAGTTTCTGAAAACTTAAGTCACAACAGATCTTAAGTAAGTCCGGCCCGAACTGAAGTCCTGCCAAAGTGCGCGCTCAGTGGCTGTGCAACGACGACCAGCACAACTACGCTGCCAACATGGTTTCCACACCTGAGAAGACATTTAAGAGCTCGTTCGGCTGCCAGATGCGAGATGCAGATGCAGCCCAAATTCCCTTATATGGGGGGTCGTGAGACACCTCAGGCTACCTCAAACCAGACCTCACTAGGGTATTCATGAGCATTTGAATGTGGGGCCTAGTGAGGTCCCCCAAGGTGGTTCCATTCCACATGTGTGGGTGCACCCACCTACCATGGGTGCATCCACATGTGGGTGTATCCACCAGTCATGTCACACCAGTGTGGATACACCCACACCTCCCTCTGACCAGCTCATTTTTGCGTTTTTAGCACCTGCACGGGGCCCTTTTCCCGGCCCACCTTTAGTACATTGTATCCTAGGTATCCTAGTGTATATACCATGCCGAATAGACAATTTTAGGGTTTACATTGGCCCTTTTCCCCACCCTCCACCAGCCCATATTCAGTGCTTGGTGCCTACCGCCTCACTGTCTGGCTTGCGCGGCTCTGGTGTCCCCCCTCCGTTCATCCGCCTGGCTTGCACGGCTCTGGCGTCCCCCTCCATTCATCTGCCTGGGCTTGCGCAGCTCTAGATCTGGCGTCCTCCTCCTTTCATCTGCCTGGGCTTGCGCGGCTCCAGCGTCCCCCTCCATTCATCTGCCTGGCTTGCGCAGCTTGGGCGTCCCCCGCCGTTCATCTGCCTGGGCTTACGCGGCTTGGGCGTCCCCCGCTGTTCATCTGCCTGGGCTTGCATGGCTCCGGCGTCCCCCTCCATTCATCTGCCTGGCTTGCGCGGCTCGGGCGTCCTCCTCCATTCATCCGCCTTCCCTCACAAACAGACTCTCATAGCATATACTTCATCACTGGCAGGGGTGGGCCTAATGGACATGTCCATTCACAAGGCCAAGGGGGTCTGTGGATATATCCACATGCACTGTGGATGTACCCACCATAGGGTTACATCCACAGGTGGACGTACCCACCATAATGGATACACCCACAAGTGGACGCATCCACACCATGGATACGGCCACATGTGGATGCATCCACTGTCTTGTATTTTATGTGGGTGCATCCACTTCCTCCGTGGATGCATCCACCTCCTTGTGGATTTTCCTGTGGATACGTCCACAGTAGGTGGATGCATCCACCTGTATCTCAGACAATGGTGTGGATGCATCCACACCATTGTTTGGTTCCAGGTGGGTACACCCACATCTCCTTGGTTATACCCACATTTTTGTTTGGTTCACCTCTGGGTATAACCAGAGGCCCACTGTTTTTGTTTACTTCACTTATACTTCTATTTCTTCAAAGGCTCTTTTTTTCATTGCTATACCCCAGGATAAGTCTTTTTTACTTGTATTTTTTCTCGAGTCTCATTTTTTCAATGCCAAATCGAACCTACTCAAACCTACTTACCATATTGGGACCGTAGCGGTTGTTGTCATTTGTTTGCACCCAAGCGCGACTTGTCGAAAAACGAGACAACATGTATTTCAAAGTTCAACTATCAACCCAGAGTATCCTAAACACTATGTTCCTTCAATTATACAACTCCTACTCCACCCGACTTCAACTCGGTGTCTCTAATCGCAAGACCGACCCCACAAGTCCGTTCGGCTGACAATCTCCGAAGGCCGCCGTTTTCGTGTCAAGTCGAGTTTTTTCAGAAATTTCAAACAATTCGAGCGCCATGTAAAACAATAAGCAAAGAAAAATGGCATATGCAAGTACATAGAGCTCAGCTACAAAAAACTATCGAGAGAGAGCAATGCTGCAGTGCCTGCAGTCAACAATGCCCTATACTCCAGGCCCCCTACGTATGATTAATCCCTAGAGTTTAGGGCCCCCCGAAATCCGCCGGATTTTCGGCAAAGTCCTGGGCTCCTCAGCAATAATATTATTTCTACAATATTCTCTGACCTGTGTGTTAGAGGGGAGCCAACCAGATTTTCAGAGGTATAATATTATGCCCACCACATCACTGGGTTCAGCCAATGTAGGACCAGATGGGTGATAATATTATGCAACTTGCATACATGGGTTTGGCCTATGCAGGTTTTGATAGACCATAATATTTAGCTGCCTACAGGCCAGGGTTTGGCCAATCCAATTACTGACCAACTGTAATATTTCATCACCTGCATACTGGGGTTCGGTTGATGCAGGTCCCAGAGGACTTTAATATTTTGTGCCCTACAAGCTCAGCTTAAGCTGATGCACCTCCGTAAGATTATAATATTTTGCATCCTGCATGCGAAGGTTCAGCTGATGCACTAGATGGGTTGTAATATTGTGTAACTAACATACCTGTGTTCGGCCTATGCCAGTTGTGATATACTGTAATATTTTGCCACTTATGGGGCAGGGTTGGGTCGATGCAGTTACTGTAATATTTCATCACCTGCATACCGAGGTTCAGCCGATGGAGGTCCCAGTGGCCTAGAATATTTTCGGTCCTATAACCTGAGCTTCAGCTCTGCAAGACTTTAATATTTCACCGTGTAAAACCCAGGCTTTGGTTGATTCAGTTCCAGATGGACTATTGTATTTCATCAACTATATACATATTATACCTTACATCAGTTTATTTAAAGCTGGTTTCAGCTGATGCAGGTCTGATAAGAAAATATATTTTGGTCATATTTGTTCCCCATCAAAACTGCTACGCTTGCATCCATATTTGGGAATTTTCTTTGTTTCCCCATATAGACCACTACACTTTTGTCCGAATATGGGAATTTTTCCTGGAACTCACTTCTCCAGGCTAGTCCCAGACCTTATTCAGAACCTATTTGAATCACACAAGTATAATTTATTGCAAAACAGTGTACTGACATGTGTAATGTCAATATAAAGAGGGAGCAGCTTGTCTATCAGGTCCTGACATTGTAGTTTCTGCTCTGTCATCTCAGAGGGTATGAAGATGCACAAGTGGTACACACCTCACTTATCCCATGTTTTATCAATGGACTGGCCATCCAAGGATATAGCTATCTACTCAAACAGCTAAAACACATTGGCTGTTCATTGACAGCTGCATAAAAATTCCCAATGGTTGAATACAGAATATGGCTGTTTTGAGTCAGTATTTTACCTATGGGCATATAATAAAACATTACCAAAAAGGACTGGAGCATGCACAAAGTTGCTACAGCAGGAGACTAAAGTATACATGTTGAGAAATTTTGTGAATGTCCAGAAATATGTCAAACAACATAATCTCTTGGATCTTCTTGATTTTGCTGTATGTTATACCGACACTATATTAGTATTTTTCAGCACTGAAGGAAATTCCATCTCCATAAGTATACCTCCAGTAGGCCCTTGCCAAAGTGAAAATGAATATAATGTATGATTTTGTTGCTAGTGTAGCAAATATGCCAGAGCTTCCTGACTTGGGCATTGTCAAGATATACATTAAATAGTCAACATACATCAAAGAGAACATGCCAGTGTCTCAAATCTGGGTTCTTTAGCATGAAAGCTGTTCCAAGGTTCTGGAATGAAAATCAGCATGAAATCATGAGAGATAAGTACAAAAGAAGATATTTGAGCTCCCAATGGCTCAAATTTACATACCCGGAGGTTTCGAGGTTCTGAAACTCAAAGGAAAGACTAGTCCCAATTAGGAAACTGCTCGCGCAGAGCAGTTAAAATAGCTGCTACTAGCTAGGCAGGCAGCAAAGTATTATCGTCCTGCATCAGCAGAAGCTGGGTATGCAGGACTCAAAATATTATAACCTACCACGAATTTGTGGATAAGCCAAACCTAAGATTGCAGGTGGCAAAATATTCTATGCTCACATCGGCCAAACCTAGCTATGCAGCATTCAAAATATTATGGTGTCTCAGACACATGAGCTGAACCCAAACTCGTAAGTTGCAGAATATTATAATCAATCAATTTCTACATGGGCCAAACCCCAGGATGCAGGTGGCAAAATATCACAGTCTGTCAGTATCTGCATGGGCCAAACCCTGCCATGTGGATTCAAAATATTATTATCTCTCAGACAGTGCATTGGCCAAACCTAAGCATGCAGGACTTAAATATTACAGTATGTAACAAATTGCAACAGCCAAGCCCTGGGATGTGGGGCGCAGAATATTATAGTCTCTCAAAAGGTACATTGGCTGAACCTAGGCTTCCTCAGTACAGAATAATACAGGCTCTCAAATGGCACATTGGCTGAATCTTCACATGCAGGGTGCAAAATATTATAATCTTACAGAGGTGCATCAGCTGAAGCTCGGCTTGTAGGGCTCGAAATATTAAAGTCTGCTGGGAACTGCATCAGCTAAACCCCAGTATGCAGGTGATTAAATATTAAAGTGGGTCAGTAACTGGATTGGCCAAACCCTGGCCTGTAGGCGGCTAAATATTATGGTCTATCAAAACCTGCATAGGCCGAACCCATGTATGCAAGTTGCATAATATTATTACCCATCTGGTCCTACATTGGCTGAACCCAGTGATGTGGTGGGAATAATATTATACCTCTGAAAATCTGGTTGGCTCCCCTCTAACACACAGGTCAGAGAATATTGTAGAAATAATATTATTGCTGAGGAGCCCAGGACTTTGCCAAAAATCCGGCGGATTTTGGGGGACCCTAAACTCTAGGGATTAATCATATGTAGGGGGCCTGGAGTGTAGGGCATTATTGACTGCATATTGTGAATGCTGGCACGCAACACCATGCACAATCCCGACTGGCCATCGTCAAAACGCGGTGTCACCCCTGGCGGCAACGCCTTCCAGCTTCCGCCGTCGTCGCTGGCCGTCCAGAAGAGCGTATGCTTGTCTATGTACGTCGGCGGCCCATCGACCTGGTCGAAAGCCTTCACGATGAACGTGTCTGACATCACCCCCTTGTTGGTGTAGCGGCATTTCAAGCCTGGGGTTTTCGAAGGGGCAGTGGGCAGCTTGGAGGTGGACGCGACGGGGGTGGAGGCTGCGGTCCTACCCTTGCGGCGCTTTGTGGGTGGCAGAGGCGCATTGGAAGCGCGGCACTTATTGCCGCGTTTACCCTGCGCACTGTCGGACTTCTCCGTGCTGTCGTCATCTTCGTCCTCATCGTCACCGTCGCCGTCGGCACGCACGTCGTCGTCGGCGTCGGCGTCGTCATCGTCGTCGTCGCTGGCAGCTTGTTTCGCCTTACGTTTGCCGGCCTTCCCCTTCAAACCCTTGAGAAGGTTCTTGGAAGCCTTCGCGGTCAGCAACGTTGTACCGTCGGCGCACGTTACGAGTGCGACATCGGTGGCGTCGGCGTCCTCGAGTTCCATCTCGTCTGCGGGGGAAGGAGAATTAGTTGCGCCTTGGTAAAAATGAGACAGTCACACACCCTCCGTCCACGACACGACTTGAACCCCGGTTCCATCGTCCTCGCCACCTCCATACCTCTCCTCCATGTTCTTCCCCATAACTTCTAGCGCTTTAGTAGATTCTTTCCCAGTGACAGTGTTCAGCGCAAATCCCGCCGAAGGGAACATCGTCTTGAGTTCCGTCGGCCAGTTCTCGATTCGGAGCTTCTTCTTGACGGCGAAGTCTGCCCATTTCCAGGCCATCTTCTTGACGTCCGAGGTGTCCTCCCTGCGTGCACGCAAGGCGACAACTGAAAACTAATTAGGCAGGGAAGAAGACTGGTGGCATAGTGAAGTCGACGCACAAATTTGGTTGAGGAACATTAGAGACAGTTCTCGACGTCGTGCGTCACGTTTGTTCTTGTCGGTAGCTTTTTTGCCGAAGGCAATGGCGATGGGTGGTGCTGATGTCGCAGCGCTCTCATTCGCCTCTGCCTCACGCTTGGCCATATAGACCATTCTAGTTAGGATGTTAGTCGATTCACAGGCCGGGTTAATTGCGGAAACACGAACTGAAACATGGCCTTGATGTCCTGCAGCTTGACCTTGAGCGAGGGTTCGTACGTCTCTTGAACGGCGAAGAAACCGGGCGAGCCTCCCCAAACAAGGGCCAAGTCGGCGAAAGGGTCGACTGCGAACCCGAAAATGTCGATGTCGGAAGTTTGGTACGTGATGGTGCTGTGCAACAAACTCGATTAGAAACCCGTTTAACAGAATGAGAAACTACACTTGCCTGAGGGACGAAAGGCTGGATCGCTCTGTCTAAAAGACCCGCGCCATGCCCGCTTGCCTTTCTAGCGTCCGCCACCACCGTGGTTTTCTCCTGGTACCACTCCATTACTGGCTCGAGGCACTTTTGTCGAGCTTCACGGTCGGTTTGCTCGTCTTCCGGCAGCGCCGAGAAGAGTTCTTGGTATGCTGCATGCATTTGCTTCTTGAATTCTGCGGCTGACACTGTAACTATATAAGCATGAGGCGAAAACAAAATAAGGAGACACGCACTATCCGAGGGCTTGGGATTTTCGGTGCGATACTTCACTTGAAAGGCGACCCTCTGGGAAGTAGTCATCTTCGTCCTCGTCAATAACTCGTTTCTCACAATCGACACCAGAAAAACATACCGTAAACCATAGTGCGCCCGCCGCCGCCCATTGTTTCCTCTCCAACGTTGAGCGAGTCGCGAGTCGCGTGACTGATTTCTCAGTGTGTTGTCACAACTCTCTCTATCCTCATCAATTCCTCCTGTCTCAGAATGGACAACAAAACACCTACGCGGGCTTCACCCAACCCATAGAGCGCCGCCGCAGCCGCCCCTGCCCAGTATATTCTCTCCACCGTTGAGCAACGCGCGACTTGCGCGACTGATTTCCCGGTACGTTGCTGCAATACTCGTCATTTTCTCCTTTCTCACAATCGACAGCAGAAAAACCTACCGTGGCTTCACGACACCCATAGAGCGACCCACGCCTAGGACTTCCCCCCCAACCGTTGAGCGAGTCGCGTGCGACTGAATTCCCGGTATGTTGCCACACTTCCCGTGTTTTCACATCCGCTCACCCTCCCTTGTCGCCTAGCTCCCGTTTTATTCCACTATATGGTACGTGTATCCCCTTCCCATCCCGTGTGTGTTCCTCTGATCCATTTCCTAGTCGCTCTCTCCGTCAGCCGCTGCCTTTTGGCGACGCCCATTGCCACCTCATCCCCCTTCCCTCTTCTACTCTCGCCTTTACTTTTACTGTATTACTTAGCTGTACTAGGAACATGTATTCATATGTAGTCGCCGTGCCCCCGCCCGCCCGCCCGCCACCCGACCATCAAGACGCACGACGGACATGCGACATGGTGGTCGGGAGCAAGGAGCGAAGGGTTTCAAACTCCACCAACGGGACAGAGTTACCGATCATGTCTCGGATAACGGTGCGGTATCTGAGAGCCGCACGGCAAGTCACCAATGTGACATGCACCGCCACCTTTCTGATTTTGCTCCCGCCCACCATGTCCCACTGGTAAGTCGTGTCCCGCCCGTTACCGTAGTCAGTAGTAGTAGCACCAATGAAATGAAATGTCGCCAGCGATGCCCTGGCATTGCTGGCTATCTTGTTACTGTGAAAAAGCACGACGCTGGCGCACAAAGTGCCCAGAAATGTCGTCAAAAGTACATACGACCTACGCTACCTACGCTACATGTCGGGATTCATGCGCGAGCACGACACTGATGGCGTCTATTACAGCGTTCAGGACTTCATTGATGACCGCGCCTTCGAAACCGACAACGAGGAAGACGATGCGCCCGACGACGACGATGAATCCAGCGAGGTGCAGCTCCGCCGCCTCGACGAACAGGATTTCGACATGCCCGCTATTCTCGATGGGCACAATGAGTGCCTGCGCGTGGACCCGGAGGAGCCCTATCGCATTCCCGAGCACTTGGTGCAACTCTCAGGTGCTGAAACGCCGGCACACGGGGAGGACGACTACCAGTCCGACGTAAAAATGCACTCGCGTCCCACAAGTCCCGCCCCTTCCTGGACGCCGCAGCCAATGTCGCGCGCTGCAACCCCGGCATACATGCCCGTGACCCCCTCCGCTGCGCAGCCCGTGATCCTTCCCGATCCCGTCACCGCCCCGTCTCAGCTCCGCCAACACACGCGCTCTTTCTCCCCGGGTCCCGCAGCGTAACTCCTTTTGCATACCACGGCCCACCTTTGTTGCGGGACTCGACACCCTACCTGCCATTCGCTTCGTCGCAGGTCGGTGATGCATCTACATACCCAATAACATAACTAACTTGCTCTTCAGACTCTCTTTCTGCCCCACTCCCGGGGCCCCACCCCATTCATGGACGACTCAACCTCCTACCCGCCATCGTCGTCGTTGCACCCTATGGCGGTACATGCTTCACTTTCACTCACATATGACTTAACTTACTTATGATCTACAAGCCTCGCTCCCCTTTGCCCGCACCCGACTCCCCGCCTCCCAAACGAAGACACGTAGATTCACCTCCCGGGAGCCCCACTGCCGCCACCAGCAGCACCAAACGCGCAGTTCTACAATTTTTCGACACCGCGGCGGGTGACTCGGACGAGGATATCCCAGAAGAGGATGAAGACGACAAAGAAGAGACCTTATCCGACGCCGGTGAGTTGCGCATACCTCGCCTAGATTCCTACTCAGGAATCAGTGTAACAGGCTTCATCGACGACGATGTGCCCGAGGACGGCCTGCCCAACGCTCGTCCCATTTTCGACGATGATAGCGACGATGACCTCCATGAGGCTAGTGACGAGAAGATTCAGCAGCTCGTCGCCCGCTATGAAAAGGAAGCAGGGAAATATGCACGCGACGCCAAGCGAGAGCGCGGGCACAGAAGCTACAAACGTCTTCTCGTTGGCCCGGCGTCAGTGGAAAAACCCGTTCTTCTCGCCACCCCACCAGTGGACCCGCAGCACGACCCTCTTGTCTCCACAGTGCCGGTCGACCCGCAGCACGACCCTCTTGTCTCCGCAGCGCTGGTCGACCCAGACAACGATGTGGACAACATTGCGATGCCTCCCCCTGGCAAACTGCGTACCGATGTCTGCACCAAGATTTCCTTCTCCCAACCCCTCATGCGCAAGGATCACCCCATCCTGCACCCAACGCGCAACGAACTCGCCCCGTTTCAAAGAACCAGCCTGCACTACCTGCAGGGCGCCAGGTTCTGGGGCGATACCGGTTTCGGTCTCATGGAGGGTGACCGTGTCGTCTGTCCTGGAGGCAAATGGTGAGGAATGCAGGGGTGGATCGGGCGCATCGTCAAGAAAATCGTCGGTGGCACCTTCCGCTGTTGGGTCAAGCTGACGCAATACTTCGGCACCATCCCCGACACCCAGAAGACTCCCGGGGAGATGTTTGCATTAACAACTGTAGCACGCCATATTTTGGACCCAGGCCCTACCGTACACCTCCTTGATCGGGTACAGGTCAAATACGGGCGGAGCTGGTTCATCGACAAGATTGGGCGCATCGTCGAAATCTCGGGCCCGACGCTCACCGTAGAGCTGCCTGAGGATACTGTCGGAAATGTGGATCCCGGGCATTTCCAGCAAAACACGTTGACGGGTGGCTGGCGCTTCAACATCCCCACTTCCAATACTGTCCGCCACTTTATGCCCGGGGATTTGATTCGCGTGGTCTACGGGGATTTGTCTGGTCGCAGGGGTTTCATCGTTCACATTCACCCCAGCGGCGTACTCGAGATATTCGATGATCACGAACGGCCAGGCCAAGAACACGTTGTGAGTTGTTTCTCTTTTCCTTGTTCTTCAAGTCACCAACTAATACCGTGTTCCAAGTTCCTAGTTCGGCAATCGGACGTCGAATTTGTTATCCTCGAGGATAACGCTGCGTTTTCAGATTATTCGACGTATCAGTACACCACCCGGAGCGAAATCAATCCCCCGATTCATCCACTCGCCGAATTCGAACCAGTCAATCTTGAGAAAATTCAGTCAAGGCTTCGAGTCGCAAGTGGGCGTCTTGCCGAGTATCTCGCTGAGGTAAAGGGCGACGAGGTGAAGGGCGATGAATGTGAACGGGCAAATCTGAAGAGATATCGCGAGGACCTCGTCACATATATCGAGAAGCTCACTCATCCACTGACGATCAAGGGGATCCAGGAGCGCGACCGCGAAGCCGATGCCCGCGCATGCCGGTTGATGAACACCGGCAAACGATACGAAGGAAGGGAGGTGGAGGTCATCGGGAAAGACCCCGACAAAGGAACATGGGGCACGGTAGTCGGGGATCACGACAGCGAAGCCCGGGCACAATGTATGAAGGCTTGGACGTCTGCAAATCCGGACAAGGACGTCTATGGGCGCTGCTGGTGGGACTCGTGGGGAATCCTGGTTTCCATCCGCACGCATACAGGTTCGATGATTCAAGACATACCCGTCGAAAATCTGGTGATGCGCCGCCATGACTTGAGCCGGTACGTCGTTGTATTGGTTTTGTTCTTTTCTAACTAACTGCTGTCTAGAAAACCGGTTCCTTTAACTCGTGCTTATCACCTCCCATCTGCGCTGAGCACAAGTCCGGTTCTGGCCGTCCCGCGCCCTCGCGCGTTTACACCGCCACCACTTTCCAGTACACTGTCGCCACGTCCTCGCACGCCATCTCCACCTCCCACTAACGAACCGTTGTGGCCTGCCGCAGAACAGAAGCTGGCAGGCAAGTTCCTCCTCCCACAGCACGACCAGATACTCACACTGATTTTAGGTGAAGACATGGGTGAATGGATGTGCATCCCCGCCTTGAAGGGCAAGCACGTGGATGTCGTGCTCGAGGGTGTGGATAGCATTGCGCTCCAGACCCATCGCATTTTCAAAACGAGCGCTAAGATCCGAGCCCTCGAAGGGAAAGCTGGCTACCTCCTGCTCGCAGACGCCATTGACCCCAAAAGCCTCGACAAGAAAAAGGTACAAGTCTTTGGTTTCAGTGTCCTGCACGGTATCGGGCCGATGTGTATCAAGCCCCAGCGGTTTGACGACAACGGGACGACGAGGATCGATGCCTTCAAAGAGCGCGTCGTCATTGTTGGGCTGGACATCCTCGGGGATATTGTTGCGAAGGGGTGCTACGCGCAGACCCGGCCACACGTAGAGCACACCCACGGCAGCGGCATCGTAGAGGTTTAATTGGAGAGCGGGGCTTTAAAATTCTATCATTACTCTAGTCTGTGCATGGCACGCAACATTCACATCGACACGACCGACAACGCTTTTCCCTGTACGACCTTCTATCATGATCACACTATGTAGATAGCTTGTAAATAATTTGTATTAGCGCACACCGCACGTAATTAGACTTACTGACGACCTGGTGGTGTAACTATACTAAATGAATACGACCTCGTGTAACTATACTAAATGAATGGGCGCACTGGAGCGCATATTTTTTTAAAAAATAGTCCTAGTGGGACCGGGGCGTGTAGTAGGACCATTAGGACATTGACTACCAATGTCTCATTTGCACAGTGGTTGTGCTGCTGGAAATAATATCTTTGCAAAAGCCACGTATTCCAGTGTGTGCTGGTTCGAATCCGGCATGGGAAATTCCCATGTTTTCTTTACTACTTTTTTTTAATTGAAACCAAAACACTCGTAGTGCGACCCTAAGTTCATTAGGACACCTACTACCAATGTCCCACTCACCTGCCATTACCGAATAACCTCTCTAACTAGAGGGGACAAGCTTGTGGACGTTCCTTCTAAGTAGAAGGAAAGTAGTCGTTTCCCTGACCGCGAAAAAACCGGGGACAGGGGCATGGACAGGTCAGTGGACTGGGGGGGGACAGCCCTATGGACATCTGTACAGCTGTTGAGGTTGTCCCCGGTTGGGGGGAACCGCAGTGGACAAAGGGGACATTAGACTTAAAAGGGTATGGGGTGTGCAACTGGACGTGTCGCGGTGGACAGGGTGGACAGAGTCAACCGTGTATACCTCGGTGGACGGTGTGGACTGGGTAAGGGGGTGCGACCGGACATGTTTGAGTGGACAGGGTGGACGTGTGAACCGCGCCAGCCACAGTGGACAGTGTGGACGGGTAAAAGGGTGTGACCAGGTGTTTCTCAGTGGACATGGTGGACAAGTATCATGTACACCTGCAATTACCGAATAAACCCTCTAAGTAGAAGGGACTGATACCCCCTTTGTCCTTACTAAGTAGAAGGGATTCAGCCATTTCCCTGACCAGTGAAAAACCGGGGACAGGGGTACTATGCTGGCGGTTGTCCCTGGTTGAGTGTAACCGCAGTGGACACAAGGGACATTTGCCTTGTGAGGAGGTAGGGGGATGGGGACTGGACATTTGGTGGTGGACAGGGTGGACAAGGTGAATTGATGGCACCACAGTGGACGGTGTGGACTAGGTAAGGGATGTGACTGGCCCTCCCATGGTGGACAGGGTGGACAGGTGAACTGAGCAAACCACAGTGGACAATATGGGTGATGAGTTGACTGATTGTACAGTTTTCTCCCGCTCCTCCAGACACAAGCTGGTGGTGCCACCGAAGAGAACGAGTCCAGCTTGTACTCGAGGGAGGTAGCATCCTCGGAGTCCACCACAATACAATAAAGCACATACACTTTAAGGAGTTTTGAGCCATTGACGGCAACACGGGTCCGCTTGCTGATAATCTCCGTGGGGAAGGGAAAGGTGGTGTAACCAGCTCTTATTTGTGCTGTTGCCTATTGTGCCTGACCTTCCTCAGGTATCTCCCGCTCCAGACACAAGTGCTCTGAGACCGGTGGTGCCACCAAAGAGAACGAGTCCAGCTTGTACTCGAGGGAGGTGGCATCCTCGGAGTCTGCCACAATACAATAAAGCACATACACTTTTAAGGAGTTTTGAGCCATTGACAGCAACACAGGTCCACTTGCTGACAATCTCCGTGGGGAAGGGAAAGGTGGTGCAACCAGCTCTTATGTGGTGGACAGGGTGGACAGGTGACAATATGGGTGGTGAGTTGACTGATTGTACAGTTTTCTCACGACTTGCTCTCAATTCAAGATGGGTTTGTGCTGCTGCTGACCTTCCTCAGGTATCTCCTGATCCTCCCGGCACAAGTGCTCTGAGACTG
The DNA here is from genome assembly GCA_029289565.1 of Mycena galericulata. NCBI lineage: Eukaryota > Fungi > Basidiomycota > Agaricomycetes > Agaricales > Mycenaceae > Mycena > Mycena galericulata. Next base: position 219,050 of record JARKIA010000235.1, read on the forward strand.
GTGGTGCGACAGGGAAAGGCGGTGAAACAGCTCTTATGTGGTGGACAGGGTGGACAGGTGAACTGATTGCACTGTGGTGGACAATGTGGACTGGTAAGGGAGGGTGGCAGACAGGGTACACGTGTAAACCGAGGTGGACAATGTGGACGGAGTACACGATCCCGAGGCGATCGGAGCACTGGTTCACTAGTTATTCCATAATCAGCCTAGTCGTCAGCCACCTTGAATAATAGATGTTAGGGGTTGTGTATGAATCTGGTGGCATTTTTCACCAGCAAGATGGTGATGCCACTCCCGAGTCGATCGGAGCCCTGGTTCCCAAGCTATGAGCCTCTTTGTCCAAAAAGCGCCGGCTCTCAGAAAGTATTTTGCATTTTACAGGCTAACGAAGCCACTAATCAAAAATTGACCCTAGACAACTCTTGTAGTCCTCAACGAGCTCTACAACTTTGGTTTCAGGTCTATTTTTAGAACAAGGGGTGTTACTTCATTAGAATACTGACTCGGTCATTAGATTGGCCAAACATGTGTTCATTGGGGACGAGCTCATTAGATTGGCAACAATACGTTCAATGGGGTACTGACTTGGTCATTAGATTTATTCGTCATTAGACTAAATTCAAAGGGATACTGATGCTGACTTGGGTATTGGACCGTAAGATTGGGTAAGGTCCATTAGATTGGGAACTGACTTGGTGGACAGGTCATTAGATTGGGCTCAAAAGCGCCGGCTCTCGGAAAGTATTTTGCGTTTTACAGGCTAACGAAGCCACTAATCAAAAATTGACCCTAGATGACTCTTGTAGCCCTCAACGAGCTCTACAACTTTGGTTTCAGGTCTATTTTTAGAACAAGGGGTGTTACTTCATTAGAATACTGACTCGGTCATTAGATTGACCAAACATGTGTTCATTGGGGGCCGGCTCATTAGATTGGCAAAAACACGTTCAATGGATTTCTGAGTCATTAGATTTACTTGTCATTAGATGGCATTCAAAGGGATACTGACAGAGTCATTAGATTAGCAAAAACATGTTCAATACGATACTGACTTGTGTATTGGACCGTAAGATTGGGTAAAGTCCATTAGATTGGGAACTGACTTTGGAGACGGACCTGAAGGATGCCTGGTGGACATCACAAACTGTTTACGAAAGTTCCAACTTCATTTGACTAATACCCTCTTACCCGAGTAGATAATCGCAAATCGTAGGAGGCCAATCGTTTTCTATTGGACAAATGATGTTCCCTGAATAAATTCAGATTTTTGGATTCTTCAGAGAGCCTTTTCCAGGAATGACCTGAATCTTGGTTGTTTCCATATAGGCCGTGTTTCCTTCTGACCACCATGGATGCACTATTTGCCCAAAACACTCCAGATAACTTATTCTGACCATCATTCAACCTCTGTCTATCCATTGGTAACACTCACAACCCACTTTAAACAACAACTAGATTGGAGGAATACATGTCTGGAGACAGGCTGATTTTTGCTTGTTTACTGAAATGAGAGGGTAGTACCACTCACAGTGGGTTGTGAGTGTTACCAATGGATAGACAGAGGCTGAATGATGGTCAGAATAAGTTATCTGGAGTGTTTTGGGCAAATAGTGCATCCATGGTGGTCAGAAGGAAACACGGCCATATGGAAAATACCAAGATTCAGGTCATTCCTTGGCCACCATTGGAAAAGGCTCTCTGAATAATCCAGAAAATCTAGATTTATTCCGGGAACATCATTTCACTAATAGAAAATGATTGGCTTCCTAGGATTTTCCGGCATCTACTCTAGAGAGAGGGTATTAGTCAAATGAAGTTGGAACTCACGTAATGAGTTCGTGATGCTTGTCTAGCAAGTTCGTGATGTCCACCAACTTTATACAGGTCCGTTACCAATCTAATGACCCAGTCTCCCAATTCAGTTGCCAATCTAATGACTTGGCCACAAAGTCAGTTCCCAATCTAATGGTCTGATACCCAAGTCAGTATCCCTTTGAACCCAATCTAATGACTTCGTCAGTAAATCTAATGACTCAGTAATCCAATGAACACATTTTTGCCAATCTAATGACTGAGTCAGTCTCCTATTGAACACATTTTTGCCAATCTAATGACCCAAGTCAGTATCCCATTGAACGTGTTTTTGCTAATCCAATGACCGTGTCAGTATCTCTTTGAATGCCATCTAATGACAAGTAAATCTGATGACTCAGAAATCTATTGAACGTGTTTTTGCCAATCTAATGAGCCGGCCCCCAATGAACACATGTTTGGTCAATCTAATGACCGAGTCAGTATTCTAATGAAGTAACACCCCTTGTTCTAAAAATAGACCTGAAACCAAAGTTGTAGAGCTCGTTGAGGACTACAAGAGTCGTCTAGGGTCAATTTTTGATTAGTGGCTTCGTTAGCCTGTAAAACGCAAAATACTTTCTGAGAGCCGGCGCTTTTGAACCCAATCTAATGACCTGTCCACCAAGTCAGTTCCCAATCTAATGGAGTTTACCCAATCTTACGGTCCAATACCCAAGTCAGTATCAGTATCCCTTTGAATTCAATCTAATGACAAGTAAATCTAATGACCAAGTCAGTATCTCATTGAACGCATTGTTGCCAATCTAATGAGCTCATCCCCAATGAACACATGTTTGGCCAATCTAATGACCGAGTCAGTATTCTAATGAAGTAACACCCATTGTTCTAAAAATAGACCTGAAACCAAAGTTGTAGAGCTCGTTGAGGACTACAAGAGTCGTCTAGGGTCAATTTTTGATTAGTGGCTTCGTTAGCCTGTAAAACGCAAAATACTTTCCGAGAGCCGGCGCTTTTTGGACAAAGAAGCTCATAGCTTGGGAACCAGGGCTCCGGTCGACTCGGGAGTGGCATCACCATCTTGCTGGTGAAAAATGCCACCAGATTCATACACAACCCCTAACATCTATTATTCAAGGTGGCTGACGACTAGGCTGATTATGGAATAACTAGTGAACCGGTGCTCCGATCGCCTCGGGATTGTGTACTCAGTCCACATTGTCCACCTCGGTTTACACGTGTACCCTGTCTGCCACCCTCCCTTACCAGTCCACATTGTCCACCACAGTGCAATCAGTTCACCTGTCCACCCTGTCCACCACATAAGAGCTGTTTCACTGCCTTTCCCTGTGGCACCACCAGTCTCAGAGCACTTGTGCCGGGAGGATCAGGAGATACCTGAGGAAGGTCAGCAGCAGCACAAACCCATCTTGAATTGAGAGCAAGTCGTGAGAAAGCTGTACACTCAGTCAACTCACCACCCATATTGTCACCTGTCCACCCTGTCCACCACATAAGAGCTGGTTGCACCACCTTTCCCTTCCCCACGGAGATTGTCAGCAAGCGGACCTGTGTTGCTGTCAATGGCTCAAACTCCTCAAAGTGTACGTGCTTTATTGTATTGTGGCGGACTCCGACACCTCCCTCGAGTACAAGATGGACTCATTCTCTTTGGTGGCACCACCGGTCTCAGAGTGCTTGTGTCTGGAGCAGGAGATACCTGAGGAAGGTTAGGCACAGTAGGCAACAGCACAAATAAGAGCTGGTTGTACCACCTTTCCCTTCCCCACGGAGATTGTCAGCAAGCAGACCCGTGTTGCTGTCAATGGCTCAAAACTCCTTAAAGTGTAAGTGCTTTATTGTATTATGGCGGACTCCGAGGATGCTACCTCCCTCGAGTACAAGCTGGACTCGTTCTCTTTGGTGGCACCACTGGTCTCAGAGCGCTTGTGTCTGGAGGAGCGGGAGATACCTCAGGGAGGCTAGGAACAATAGGCAACAGCACAAACCCATCTTGAATCTTGAAGAACGAGTCGTGAGAAAACTGTACAATCAGTCAACTCATCACCCATATTGTCCACTGTGGTGTGCTTGGTTCACCTGTCCACCCTGTCCACCATGGGAGGGCCAGTCACATCCCTTACCTAGTCCACACCGTCCACTGTGGTGCCATCAATTCACCTTGTCCACCCTGTCCACCACCAAATGTCCAGTCCCCATCCCCCTACCTCCTCACAAGGCAAATGTCCCTTGTGTCCACTGCGGTTACACTCAACCAGGGACAACCGCCAGCATAGTACCCCTGTCCCCGGTTTTTCACTGGTCAGGGAAATGGCTGAATCCCTTCTACTTAGTAAGGACAAAGGGGGTATCAGTCCCTTCTACTTAGAGGGTTTATTCGGTAATTGCAGGTGTACATGATACTTGTCCACCATGTCCACTGAGAAACACCTGGTCACACCCTTTTACCCGTCCACACTGTCCACTGTGGCTGGCGCGGTTCACACGTCCACCCTGTCCACTCAAACATGTCCGGTCGCACCCCCTTACCCAGTCCACACCGTCCACCGAGGTATACACGGTTGACTCTGTCCACCCTGTCCACCGCGACACGTCCAGTTGCACACCCCATACCCTTTTAAGTCTAATGTCCCCTTTGTCCACTGCAGTTCCCCCCAACCGGGGACAACCTCAACAGCTATACAGATGTCCACAGGGCTGTCCCCCCCAGTCCACTGACCTGTCCATGCCCCTGTCCCCGGTTTTTCTGCGGTCAGGGAAACACCTACTTTCCTTCTACTTAGAAGGAACGTCCACAAGCTTGTCCCCTCTAGTTAGAGAGGTTATTCGGTAATGGCAGGTGGTCCCACTTGCACATTGGTTGTGTCGCCGGGTACCTATTACTATGAATGCACCATACCCCGGTGTTCGCCGGTTCGAGTCCAGCATGGGACTTGGCTTTTTGTTCACAGAAATGAAGCGATAAGATAATTGAAGTGATAAGATTAGATATTTGGTTGGACCGGGCCCCGAGACTTGCGCAACATCACTGTTGTTGTTTGTTTCGGGCACCTATTTTGCTCTTGATCTGTAACCACCTCCACCTCAAGGTCGAATATAGTAATATTCCTGGTGGTGGGTGGCTGGGCGTCGCTGGGCTGCGCAAGACGATGTGCGTGCGCTCTCTGCTCAGCGCGGCGTTTTTTTGAGTGGGTGGCGAGTCGCTGGGCCGCGCAAGACGCTGTGCACGTGGGTGCCAGCGCAATGCGCACGCGCCACTCTAGTAGGCGTGTCCGACCCTGGAACTGCCCAACGAGTGCCGTGCCATTGCTTTACTGTACTTTACTTACCATACTTTACTTACTTACAACGACCTACGTTCGTCAAAGACAATTTTACCATACGATACCTTCAGTGAGTGACCTCCGATACCAAAAATGTATTGATACAAAGAAATGGGCGGGGTGGAACAAAGGCAGGGCCCACAATGAATTACGGAATGGAGATACTGCCGGGCGGGAGAACCAAAGAATGCCAAAAGAAGGCAGTGAGTGGCAAAGTCGTGTCATCTAATCTAATAACTTACCAGACGACGGCCTGCAGACGTAGATTATGCGTTGGACCCAGAAGGACGTTGCCGAGGCGAAGAACTCAAGCCCTCTGTGCGCTGGACCTCGAGGCCCGCCTCTAGTCGAAGTGCGCCGACCAACGCTGTTGTCAAAAAGCAGCCCAGCAAAACCGCAAGCCATTGTTTATTACGCCAACGGCCAAACCCTCACCCAGCGCCTGCAGCAACCACCACTGGGCCAGGTGGGGTGGCGGGATCCACTGTGTGCGGATGGGCCATCGACACCCGCACGCGATCCCCAATACCCTCATATCAGCATCCCCACCGACGACATAGTCGGCGGGGACCTTTTGTCTTCTCAGCACACCCCCGTTCCCCCCGCCAGTGTCAAGAAAACGAATCAGTGGCATCGATGGATGCACAAAGTCATCCCGAAGCTGGTACCCAACTTCATCGAATTGATGCACGAAACGAAGTCGCTCCATAACACCTCGGGACTCGTTCTCGAAGACAGCCCGCCTTGCGCCTGCAACAAGCACACCCTCTACATAGCTATCGTCCGCATGAATGGTAAGTGGATGAATGCCTAACTTGCAGTTTCTTTTATTGACGCGCCACCAGTTATCGGACATAAACGCCTGTCGGTGTGCGCCTGCTCTCCTGCGCCAACTTTGCTTCTGAAAGCTGGGCTTTTCCCGTGCTCCCCGCTGTACCCCAGCCTTGCAGTGGACCTCAACGTCCTGGACTTCGCAATGCGACTCTTTGTGAACATGCTGCCCAATAATACGGCCTTTTGCAATACCATGGAGGCGTTTCTTTCCAGTCGTGGATACAAGTTGGCTACGAAGGTATGTTTCCTAACTTTGACCGCTGCTCGACCCATCGATACTGATATATTGACCAGGATACACTCCGCATGCGCTTCGGTAACGCACTGGAGTGGTATACGAGCCTCCAACACGCGACAAGAGCGAAGATCGACGCCGCCCTTGATGTAGTGTGCACCATGATCCTCGACGGTGTCGACGAACCATCTGCAGAGGATGTACCCCCTTCCCGTGCATCCACACCGACTCCTTCCACCGCGTCGACGCTGCTGGCCACTCCGCCGCCCTCGACACCTACCGGTCGGCGGCCAATCCCCCCAAACACCTCCCGTCCCAAGAAGCGCCGAAGAGCAGCTACTGCTGGCGACAGCGACATACCTGTCGCTAACCCCTTCCCAGAGCCTCCCCCCTGAACGCGGCCCAGCGACTATCTCATCAGCCGCTGTCCCGCGTGCTTTGGCGGGCTCAAACATGACCCCACTCACCCCATCGATATCCACGTCTGTGCAGACGCGTGCTTCACGCAGAAGCGAAGGCGCAAGGGCGCCTGCAATCCCCCTCGGAAGCACCCCCACTCAGTGTTCATGCCGGAGCCAACAGCTGAGCAGATGGGCGCCCACGTTGAGGAAGCGAGACCGCCAAAGGCGCGCTCAAAGCCAACAAAGCGGGGTCGCTCCAACGACGACGACGACGACGACTACGAACACGTCGCCATCCGCGTCCCTCGCTCCGTCTTGAACGACTGCGAGTCTTCCTTCAAAGCCGCTGATGAAAAATGCGAGAAGGCCAGCACCAAATTTTTCGACGACACCGGAATCATGGGCCTGCTATGTCGACACGACCGGGTCCTGTGGCTCGTCAATATGCACACTGCCGGGGAGAAACAGTACTATGTACTGGTGCTTCTGGAGTCGTTGTTCCAACATCTACCCGCAGACATTCGGGTTGGCGTTCTATACGATATCGCATGTCAATTACATCGATCATGCGTCAAGTTTGGATTCCTCGACCGATACATGGACCGCATTCTCTTTGCGGTCTCCATCTTCCACGCGTTCGGTCACCGATGGCCGCGTCAACCCATCTACCACGCCCCTCAAGTGCTGCGGCTTTGGCCACACAAACGGTGAAGGATGCGAACGCTTTTGGCATTCCATTAGCTCCCTAATTGCCTACCTCCGAGTCACTGGGGTGAGTTGTCGCTCATCTGACTGAGGGAACGATCAACAGTCAAATCGAGCACGCGGACAAGATGAGCCTTGGACGTTTAGCGTCCTGGATCCTCCGGCAGACAGCCCACTGCGAAGGCAAATTGCGAGAGGCAGTCGCAGAGCTGCGGGCATGTGGGATTCCCGAGGCCGTGCTACGAGAAGAGTGGGCGAAACAGGTGGCAACTCAAACGAAACCGTTGGCACGTACGTATGGCACGCTCAGCATACGAAGGGTTTTGACTAACTATTCACTAGGGCGATCCAAGACTCAGGGGGTAGCCGCTATCGAACGGATCCTCGAATCGTGCAGCAAGTCCGACCAGCTCTTCACACGGGTGACGAACTTGGAGGACACTGCGGGCAAGTAGCAATATAAAGGGGCCGTATATTGCCAGTATATGCTCAGTATATATGAAATATACCCACTATATACATGCATTATACAGGGGCCGTATATGCTCAGTATATTCCAAATATACCTACTATATACCCACAATATACGGGCTCAGTATATGCTCCGTATATTGTGACAATATACTTGCAATATACGGAGTCCATATATGGTAGCCATCAGACCTCCGTATATTGCAAGTATATTGCGACCAAACACCCCAGAAATAGAACTTAACACCTTCCTGAAATAGTAATGATTACTTTCCTTATAGAGACTACTACAAGTTGGCTACTTTTGCTATTTTTGCGCCCAAAAAGAAAATGTTATAAATATACAAGAAGCTACCGATCATACTAGTAGTTTGTGGCTACGACCTGTAGGCCTTGTTTGTCAGAATGTAAAAGTTGACATAAACAATAGACAAGTAACTGTGCATCTACCAAGTTTGGCTGCTACTGCACTTGTTTCTCCTCAATACATTGGTCCTGATAGGCCCAAATTGTGTTTGTGTTACAGTTTTTATGAGAAAGTGCATGTGACACGGCAGCCAGCTGCTGTGTCACATGACTTTTCTTTTTCTTTTCTTTCCATTCCATTATGCTAGGACCCTCACCCTTTGGCAGTCAGATTCAAAGTTTGGACAAAATTTCAAATCAGCCTGGCCAAGGTCAGAGCTAGTCTCGGACCATACTCCCATGACATCCCAATTTGGGAACCCTGTCATGAGAGTCTGGGCCTCTTCCACCGAATTAACCGTACCATTGCGCTATCAATTTTGATGGATTTTTGATGGGGTTCCCACGGCCTCGCATAGTGTACCACGCCTGTATCTTGCTTCTGCACGCCGCCCCGACGCGTTTTTGGGTCCGTAAATAGCCAGTATATCTTCTTTTAGCTTAGCTTTCACCAGGATGAACCGGAACTATCCGATGCTCTCGCGTAGTCTACCACGTTGCTACCATGCCTTCTGCATGCTGCCGACGTGTTTTGAGTTCGTACCTCGAGCACCACTTGCCCATCCTCACCTACACTTTTCAAAAAACCCTCATGGACACAGACTCACCCCCATTGAACTGGCCACCCAGCCGCATACACAACAGAAACAATAATACCACTCATGCGCAGACACCACTTCGGACGCCTCGTACTGCTGAAATATGTCAAACAACTTCACTAGAGTCACCAGGGAACCCACTCGCCCCTTCTATACATCGAAAACAACACCGTAATGGCTATGAACAGACACCCAAAACACCTTCATACCTGCCATTTGCGTTGAATAATCCAGGCGCACCGCGGCAACACCCCTTTGATTTATCGAACCCGACTCGCCTGCAGCCAATGGCTGCACTCGATCCCTGGGAGTGGAAGGACCAAAATCTATAACGGTTCAGTGCTTGAACCACCCGTTTTGGAACACGTGCATCCCACAGCATCAGTGCATTCATAGCTGTTTCCAGAAGATGTATCCCTCCACCTGTTGAGAGGTAGGAATTTGTTACATTCTTGATTGAACCATGGTCCGATGTGAAGAGCTCCTGAACAAGGGCACGGAGGGAAAATCGAGGAAAGTTCTCCTTCATAAACTCGAGGACAGCAAGAGTTTTGTCGGTGTCTATGGATTTTGGAGCCCGAGTATTACTTCCATAGGTAAGGTCTGAATCGTCATCGCAAAGATCATCAGACGGAAGATCTACAAAGGGGATGTCATCGCGAAGATATAGGTCGGGTACCCGCGGGCCTGCTGGGCTGGATGGTGCTCCGATGGTGCTCTCGGCGTCGACCTCCTGGTCAAAGTCATCAGAGTTTAGCTCCGAATAACTCGGTCTGATTGGATAGTTCCGGTTCATCCTGGTGAAAGCTAAGCTAAAAGAAGATATACTGGCTATTTACGGACCCAAAAACGCGTCGGGGCGGCGTGCAGAAGCAAGATACAGGCGTGGTACACTACGCGAGGCCGTGGGAACCCCATCAAAAATCCATCAAAATTGATAGCGCAATGGTACGGTTAATTCGGTGGAAGAGGCCCAGACTCTCATGACAGGGTTCCCAAATTGGGATGTCATGGGAGTATGGTCCGAGACTAGGTCAGAGCCAAAATTTGGACACACCTACTTTTGGACCTGCTAGCCAGGGTCAACAGTTTTGACAATGGGCCAGGAGCTGTGCTGAGGTCGGATCCATGTTCAGCCATTTGATGGTGGCTGGGGAGCGAATATTTGGCAGGCAGAGCCCTGATGCACTGTGGCTCTCAGAGTGCTTGTGTGGGCTTCAATTGTGCACAAGAGCCTCTGAATAAGTTCTTTGGCTCTGTATGGACCCCAAAATGAGTTAAACAGGAGTACAAGACCAGACAATGGTGCAGAAAGTGGAGTGATCCACGGAACGGAACTGCGACATTTGCCATCAAAAAGTGCATATCCCTTCCTCGTAACATACCACTGCTAAGATCATCAAAGTTCAAGTGCAGAATAACTCAATACATGCTCTAATATGTCTACGATTAAATCCAGGATTTATTGTGTCCAAATACAAGCCCTAATAGGGATGAAACATCAAAGTAGTGATCCAAGGAGCGGCACTATAATGTACCATGTGTTGGATGCACTGACTGGTGAGTCGTTGGTGAACACAGTTACAAGCCTCAACACTGTACAGGACAAGGGCAAGGCCAGTATCGACATTGTAGAGGTGGCTGAGGATAATGGGGTGACAGAATATATTTGACTTCAAATTTTTTAGCATGACTCAAGGCTTCGGAGCACAAATGAGCTTGGATCTAAAATTTGGACAAAATTTCGGACATACCCAAGTCAGATCCATGACAGGCAACCTAGAGGATGTCTTCAAAAAACAAACAAATAAACCTATGGATGGAACAATTAACAACCATTAGCTGCAGCCCATGTATGGGGGAGCAGGATATATGCTTACTTTAATTACTCTTCATCCCTTCTCTTTGCACCGCACCATCCATGTGCAGGGCGGTCACACTGTGCTGCATCAACTGATGAGTGTTGTTTTTCTTCTTGTCTTTTTTCTTTTAGGTGAGGGTATAGGAAGAGAAATAATCTGAACCACATTCTAAGAGGTTCCAAGAATGAAGGTGAAAATAATGAAAGTGTAATCCACTCCTGCAATCCACCGGCTGCCAAAGCAGGAGATTGAAGAAGCAGGGAAAATTTGCTGCCTGCTACCAAAGCGGGCAACAACCAAGTACTCGCTGCCAAAGCAAGTACTTGGAAGGAAGATAAAGTTGTCTGCTGCCAAAGCTGACAACCTCCAACACTCTGCTGCCAAAGCGGAGGGTTGAAGAAAAAAATTGTAAGATGGTGGAGGGTGGAAAGAAGTATCCTGTCAACAATCAATATTGCAACATTTATACTACCACAATTTTCATGACCCATGTGACTACAATTTGCCAATTAGAGTCACATGACTCCTATTGCTTAGTTTTCCAAGTTTTACACCAAACAGAGTGCAAGCCTATTGGAATTTCCACCTGAAAAAACATATCAGTCTTTCATGCCTACTTGACAAACAATTCAATTCTTTCGGTCAGAAAATTGGGGGAAAACTTGGTTCATTTTTCAGACATTTTTCACTCAAAAAATGAAGAATTTACAATTTTTTTTCGAATTTTTCTTTTTTGTTCGAAATTTTCACCTCACGTTGAAAAGTACTGAAAAAAAGTGCAATTGTAAGGTTTTCTCATGCACTTTTTCAGTCTGAAAAATGAACAAAGTTTTCCACTTTCAACAAGCCCAGCACTGCAAAGAATTGACCTCTTCTAGTTTGCATCTCCTCTGTCAGGGGAACCCCCGGCCCGCGCCGATCCGGTACCGGAACCTCCGGTTCCGGCACCCTCCGAAACCCTCCCCACACTCCCTTCCGCCCTTCCCTTAACCGTCACCTTGACCCTGCCTGGCACTCGGCCTGTGACAAGGCCCGCGACCTCTGCCGGAACCTCCGGTCACGTGCCCCCGGGCCCTCCCGAACCACCGGATCACCGTAGGCACGTGCTCCTAGCTAGTTGGTAGTTATACCCACGGCCCGGCGTGGGAATCCTCAGAGTTTCTTCTCTTCGGATCCCCCTCGCCAGGTTCGTGCCTCGTGTACTTTAGCTCTATTTATATATAACTTCGGATCCCCCTCGCCAGGCTCTTGAGTACGCTCGGGCCCTGAGGTTGCCCTTACAGCAGAAGAAACTCTCTCAGGGATTAACCGGCCAAGATTGCGAAGTTTAGTTCCACCCCCTCCGACCACTCCGACAGTGCTCCGGGCTCCCCTACTTCGAATCTTGTCCCCTCCTCCGAGGCCCCTGCTCCTGATCTCGATATGGCTGAGGATGATCGCCTAACTCAGATCGAGGGCACGCTTGCACGTCTCCTGAGTCTTCTCGAAAATCAAAACCCACCCTCTGCCGCACAACCTGCCCCGTCCCTTGCCGCTCCGGCCGCTCCGGACCCGGGTCCAGGGATTTTCGGAGACGCCCTTACCTCACCCCCAAAATCGGTCCTGCGGCCGAACCCCCCGTTCGTCTTTGACGGCGACCGCTCCCAGGGCCGAGCGTTCCTTCACTCCGTCCGGATGTACGCCCGGCTCGTTCCGGAGGCGTTCCTCGAGTCCGGACAGCCTTCGGAGCCGAAGCTCGTCCGCTTCGCCATGTCATACATGGCGAAGGACTCCGCCCAACGCTGGGCCGAACGCCACGGCTCGAAGCCGGCCTTCCCGTTCCCGACCTGGGACTCGTTTGTCTCCGAGTTCCGGCTCCGGTTCGTGGAAGAAAACGAGCAAGATCACGCCCTGATCAAACTCGAGTCCCGGGCCTATCACATGGGCTCTCGGGACGTCTTCCGGTACACTGACGAGTTTGAGGACCTCGTTGACCTCGCCGGGTTCGTTGACCCAATCGTCAAGGTCACCAAGTACCGGACCGGACTTGATCCGGCGATCAATTCCGCGATCACCGGGTCGAGCGACCCTCCTCCCCTCACGGACTACCCGGCGTGGCGCCAGCGGGCCTACCGAGCTTACGAGTCCCGGCTCCGCCTACGCAACACCGGCGGAACCGGAGCTTCCGGGCGTGCTCCGGCGCCTCCGGGGCGTTCGACCTTCCCGATCCAACGCCCTGCGGCAGCTGTCGCACCTCCGGCCCGTGCCACCGCTCCTGCTCTCCCCCCTCCGATCCCCATGGACGTAGACCGCACCCGTGCACGTAACACACCCCGTCGCGGCTGCTTCCGTTGCGGAGGCGACCACTTCGCCCGTGACTGCACAGCTCCGGTCGACGTCCGGTCTGCTGATATCCTTGACGAGGTGATCCGGCAACTCGAGGGTGACCTCCTCGAGGAGCTCCTCGCACGGATGGCTTCGACCGAGGCCGCTGCAGAGCATGCTGCCTCCGCCGAGCAGGAGGGTTTTCCCACCAGCGACGAGTGAGCGGTGCGCCCTCGTTCGCTTCCCGTAATCGTTTTGCTGTCCTATGTAACGAGTCTGACAATACATCTCTTGCATCCGACGAGACGATAGACGCACCCCCTGAGCCGTGTAGCGCCATTCCGGCTGTTCCAACTCCGGAACCTCCGGCTGCTCCGGCTCCGGAACCTCCGGCTCACCCCCGGATGCGAACCCCAAAGTGGGAACGCAAACTTCCGAAGCGATACACAATCGCCGCGGAGCCCACTGCCAACTCTCTCCACCTCCCCTTGGAGATCGAGTCCATCACTGACGGCTCTAAACTGTCGCTGAATGGCCTCGTAGACTGCGGAGCTACGTCGGAGTTCATCGACACGGAGTATGCCGCGCAGAGCAAGCTCCCCCTCCGTCGACTGTCACAACCCATCCCGGTCTACAACGTTGATGGCTCCCCAAACGAAGCCGGAAGCATCCGGGAGGTCGCCGAGGTCATCTTACGTTACCGAGGCCACACCGAACGGGTGGTTCTTGCAGTGACCCGGCTAGGCAAACAGAAGCTCATCCTCGGGTACTCCTGGCTCCGGAAGCATAACCCGGAGATCGACTGGGAGACCCGGGAGGTCAAGATGAGTCGATGCCCCTCCGGGTGCGCCACCTGTACGGAGGAGTCGAAAACGGAGCGCCGTACGTCCCGGGCTGCTGCCCGTCTCCTCCGACGCCTCCGGGCCGGACCACCCCCGGAGATCTGTGCGGTCGATACCGGAGACCGCAGCGGCGAAGACGAGGATGACCTATTCGAGGACGAGCTGCCGGAGCTCACCCCGGACGCCTGGGACGATTCGGATGAGGAAGACGAGGCCCTTGAGGAGGGTGACCGCGTCTTCTACACCACGTTTTCCCCACCGGAGGAGCTCCGAGCCACCAGCACCGTCTCCCAACGTCTCGCGGAGGCTTTCTCCCGGAACTCCGGTCCCCCTCCGGCCTCCCTTCCGGATTGGGCACGCGAGTTCGAGGACGTCTTCAACAAGGATGCCTTCGACTCCCTTCCGGAGCGCCGGAGCTGGGACCACGCCATCGAACTCGTCCCGGATTCCAAGCCGACCAACTGCAAGGTCTACCCGATCTCACCCGCCGAGCAGCGAGAGCTCGACGCATTTATCGAGGAGGGCCTTGCGACCGGCCGGATCCGGCCATCGAAATCTCCGATGGCGTCTCCGGTCTTCTTTGTTAAGAAGAAGGACGGAGGTCTCCGGTTCGTCCAGGATTACCGGGCACTTAACGCGATGACCGTGAAGAACCGGTACCCGCTCCCCTTGATCAACAACCTCATCAATCGGTTGAAGGGAGCGAAGTTCTTCACGAAACTCGACGTCCGGTGGGGCTTTAACAATGTCCGGATCAAAAAGGGTGACGAGTGGAAGGCCGCGTTCCGGACTAACCGGGGGCTCTTCGAACCCCTAGTGATGTACTTCGGCCTTACCAACTCCCCGGCGACCTTCCAAACCATGATGAACGACATCTTCCAGGACCTGATCTTGTCCGGAGACGTCATGGTGTACCTTGACGACATTCTCATCGCGCACTCGGACCTCCGGAAGCACCGGGAGATCGTCCGGGAGGTCCTCCGGCGCCTCCGGGCGCATAAGCTGTACCTGCGCCTGGAGAAGTGCGAGTTCGAGAAATCATCCATCGAGTACCTCGGCGTGATCATCTCCCACAATCACGTCGAGATGGACCCGATCAAGGTCGCCGGAGTCGCCGCCTGGCCCGCCCCGACGTGCAAACGGGACGTCCAACAGTTCCTCGGCTTCACGAACTTCTACCGGAGGTTCATCCGGGGCTTCTCGGATGAGGCCCGCCCCCTTTTCGACCTCACGAAGAAGGGTGTCGCGTGGACTTGGGGTCCGGAAGAGGCAGCCGCGTTCCAAGCCATCAAGGACGCGGTGACTTCCGAACCGGTTCTCGGACTTCCGGACCCGGAGAAGAAGTGGCGGCTCGAAGCGGACAGCTCCGATCGGGCAACCGGAGCGGTCCTCTCCCAGCCGGGGCCCGACGGGAAGTGGCACCCTGTAGCGTTCTACTCCAAGAGCTTGTCTCCGGTCCAGCGCAACTACGAGATCCACGACAAGGAGATGCTCGCGATCATCCGGGCTCTCGAGGAGTGGCGGCACTTCCTCGAGGGTTCGCAGCATCCGGTGGAGATCTAGACGGACCACAAGAACTTGGAGTATTTCCGGAAGTCGCAGAACCTCAACCGGAGGCAGGCCCGGTGGTCCCTGTACCTGTCCCGGTTCGACTTCACGCTGCACCACGTCCCCGGACGCCAGATGGGGCGCCCCGATGCTCTGTCCCGCCGTCCGGACCACGGGCCTACTCCGGACAATCAGGACGTCACCCTTCTGTCCCCGGAACTCTTCCACGTCCGTGCGACGGAGGGTGTGGCTATGTCCGGTCCGGAGGTCCCGCTTCTCCGGGACATCCGGGAGGCCCTTGCCGGGGACCCGGACCTGGAGGACCCCGTTGCCCTGGCAGCGCGGGAACTCCTCAAGGTCCGGGGGGTCCGGTCATCCCGGTCCGCAGAGTGGCATGTCGCCGGCGGTTTGCTCTACTTCCGGGGGAAGATCGTGGTCCCCCGGGACAAGGACCTCCGTCGTCGGATCCTGGAGCTGCACCACGACACCAAAGTCGCCGGGCATGCCGGCCGCTTCAAGACGTTGGAGCTTGTCTCCCGGAACTACTGGTGGCCCCAGTTGTCCCGTCACGTCGGCCGGTACGTTGCGACCTGTGACATGTGCTGCCGCACTAAGGCGCTCCGGAAGCTTCCGGTCGGTGAGCTCCACCCGACCGAGATTCCTCCGGAGCGTTGGCACACCGTCTCAGTCGACTTCGTCGTAGAGCTCCCGGAGGCCCACGGGTATGATGCGGTCATGGTCGCTGTCGACGTCCTCGGTAAGCGTGCGCACTTCAATGAGTGCACCACCCGGATCGATGCCGTCGGAGCCGCCCGGTTATATTACCGGAACGTTTGGAAGTTGCACGGAACCCCGGAAAAATACATTTCGGACCGGGGTCCGCAGTTCGTCGCGGAGTTCACCGCTGAACTGTGGCGCCTTATCGGGATTACTCCGGCGACTTCCACGGCCTACCACCCGCAGACCGATGGCCAGACCGAGCGCGTCAACCAGGAGATGGAGCAGTTCATCCGGATCTTCACCAACTACAAGCAGGATGACTGGGACTATCTCCTGCCGGCCGCGGAGTTTGCGTACAACAACCACATCCACTCCTCCACGCAGCAGGTCCCCTTCATGACCGACACCGGTCGGCTCCCCCGGATGGGGTTCGAGCCGAACGGGCTGCGTTCGAAGGTGGAGTCCGCGAACGAATTCCGCGACCGGATTGCCTCCGGAGTCTCCGAAGCCCGGGCCGCACTGGTCAAGGCCAAGGAGGAGTACAAGCGGTACTACGACCGGCGCCGGAGCCCCGCTCCGGACATCAAGGTCGGCGACCGGGTCTGGCTTGATGCGTCGGACATCCAGACCACCCGTCCTTCGCAAGGGCTGTCCCACCGGCGCCTTGGTCCCTTCAAAGTGATCAAAGTCGTCGGACGCGGGGCCTACAAGCTAGAACTGCCGCCCCGTCTGTCCCGGCTTCATCCGGTCTTTCCGGTAGTGAAGTTGGAACTCGCCGAGGACGACCCCTTTGAAGGGCGTCCGGGCTACGACGAGCCAGCTCCCGTACTGCCGGAGGCTCCGGGCGACCCTCCGGAGTGGGAGATCAAAGAGGTTTTGGATGCCAGAATCCGCTACCGCGGCCTCTGGTATTATGTTCGCTTCAAAGGTTATAACTCCTCGCATGACCAATGGGTGAAGCACTCCGATGTCTTCGCTCCGGACGCCGTAGCCGAGTTCTACCGGAAGAACCCGACGAAACCCCGCCACATCTCCGCCGCCACCTTTGACTCCCTCCCCTTCCGGGACCCCGCCATCCACGTCCGGACCATGCGTCGAGGCGCCGCATTCCAAGGGGGGGATGATGTCAGGGGAACCCCTGGCCCGCGCCGATCCGGTACCGGAACCTCCGGTTCCGGCACCCTCCGAAACCCTCCCCACACTCCCTTCCGCCCTTCCCTTAACCGTCACCTTGACCCTGCCTGGCACTCGGCCTGTGACAAGGCCCGCGACCTCTGCCGGAACCTCCGGTCACGTGCCCCCGGGCCCTCCCGAACCACCGGATCACCGTAGGCACGTGCTCCTAGCTAGTTGGTAGTTATACCCACGGCCCGGCGTGGGAATCCTCAGAGTTTCTTCTCTTCGGATCCCCCTCGCCAGGTTCGTGCCTCGTGTACTTTAGCTCTATTTATATATAACTTCGGATCCCCCTCGCCAGGCTCTTGAGTACGCTCGGGCCCTGAGGTTGCCCTTACATCCTCTGATTTTTTTAAGTGACTGCCAAAAAGAGCGATTGTGGGCTTGCACAATGAAAATGGAAAATTTGGCTCCACAGTTCTGTGTGAATGTATTTGAACAGTGTTCCTAAATATTTTGAGGAATTTAGTTGAGAAATGGAGGACTAGTTCTCAAATTGATGGGAGCCCACAAATACCATCAATTTTGAAAGATTTTGGAACTTGTCCCTCAACTCAAAACCAAAACTCCTCAAATTATTTGAGAGTAATCTTAGGACACATTCACTGTCACGATTTCGATCGTTCCAACGCCACGTGACCAGGACGATCTTGATCGGGTGAAAGGGGTGCACGGAGGTATCTTGCCAGCCGGCGAATGTTGGGAGCTGGTTGGCAGGGGACTCTAGATTGGAAGGGGCTTCGTAGGGCGGTGCATCTGATAGACGGGATTGGGGCATGTGGGACTATGACATCATAGGCACATGGAAGGAGAGAGGCGCTGCGGCATGAGGCCTAGGGACCGCTTGCGTTGTACATTTAATTATATACGACAGGTTGATCGGTTTCATGATATTTATAGAATACATGCAGAGTACATGCACCACTGTAGAATAGTATAAGTAGTGTAGCTTGACGCTGTATTCTTTAGTCTTTTATTCCAGTTTCTTCTTCGCTCCTCTTACCCTCCACCCCCCAATCCCTTGTCACTCTGACTTGGGACGGAGACTGAGCCTAGTTGTGACATAATAAAAGACTACCTTTCTTACCTTCGTACCGCCCCCCACCCGACCATCCTTTCCCTTTCCCCCTACCCTCTATCCACTACTTGGTTTCTTACCTCTGCTTGGACTCTCGTATTTGAAGATCCATTTTCCTTACTCCCCACCCAACGACATTCTCCTTCGTCCACTGCGAAGTAAAACAATTGCAGCGCCAACTGTTTTCGGTCTATCATACAGACAGACGCTAGGCCACGGGAAACGTTGAGTCCGTCCCAAGCCACATAGCAGTCGTAGGAGTGCCAGCCGGACCTTCGGGGAAGACTGCCTCGCTATCGCCGGGAGGGTTGTAGAAGACCCGGGATAGTTCTGTTGCAAGTGATCGTTACAGCCCCACCCACCGCTCCGTGCGAATACAGCACGGCCCGTCGCAACGTATCGCGACACTCATACCCCATCGGACACCTCGTCCTCATCATCTCGATCCTCATCCCCGCCATCACCCCTATCCCTGTTCGAACCCCGACCCCCCACACCACCAAACCCGTATTTTCCTACACCCGTTGTAATTCCCCTTCGGCCCGCCATGCCGAGTTCCAAAGTCATCCTCGCCAACCCCCCGCCGTTCTTCAACGGCAACAAAGCCAAGTGGAATAACTTCCACGACACCCTCAGCACCTACATCGCCGCATACGACGATGAGTTGGACACCCAGAAGAAACGGGTGTTCTTCACCATTTCGTTCCTCCGGAACGAAGACGGCTCGGACTGCCTTGCGGCAGACTGGGTCCGAAACTGGAAGAAGCGGACGTTTGTCGCAGGAGTCCTTCCAGTCACCTACACCCACTCGGCACTGTTGGCCGATTTGGAGAGCGCGTTTAAGGATCAGAACCTTGCGCAAGTGGTGCACCAGCGCCTGACGGCGACGCGGCAGGGAAGCCGCTCGCTTGTCGAGTTCATCCAGCAGTTCGAGCTGGATGCGGAATTGGCCGGGTACAGCCCAAACTCGGCCAACACCGGGTACAACGCGTTCCTGGTGGAACTCCTGGAGGACTTAGTCGCCAAGGAGTTGGTCGAGCAGGTGTACGCGGGTGGGAACCAGATTCCCGACACATACAAAGAGTTCAAAGATCGCCTGATGGTGATCAACGGGAACCAGGAGCGGAAGAAGCTCCGAGCGGCTCAGAGGAGCCGAATGTTTTGGACACCGGCAGCTAAGACAGCCCCGGTTGTCAAGGGGAACAGTCCAGGTTTCGGCTCGGCGCCGAACTTGGCAAAGAAGATCGGACCGGGGGAGGTTGCTCCGATGGATGTGGACAGGGCCAGGCAGAATGCCCGCCCTTTTGTTTGCTATAATTGTGGCAAGGAGGGCCACATGAAGCGGGAGTGCCTGGAGCCTCCCAAGAAAAAATTCAATATCCGGTCGATTAAGGCCGAGGACTACTCGCAGGAGGATTTGGAGGCCCTGGCGGCCATTCTCCGTGAGAAGGGTTTTTAAAGGGGCCCCCGCTTGTGGCCAAAGCTGCGCCCCCTGTTCCGAAATTCGAGCGCTATTTAAATATTGACAATGTAGTTACCAAGGACTCTGATGATGATGATATATATACAGATGTAAATGCTAGTCTACGTAAGAGTATAAACGATTTTCTAGTAGCTAGTGTAGAAAAGCAACAAAAAATACGTATCTTGGAGAATCAGAATCGGAAACGTAATTTAAAAAACAAAAAGATGGATGAAAGGAATAAGGAGTGGAGCTCCTTCAAGAAAGCGTTCAAAAAGGCCCCTGGAACCCAAACCAGTGAGAAAAATAGCGAGACTAAAAAGGGCGGCGATGCCGCGAGGGCTCAATCCCAAACGAGGGAGGAAGCGCCCAAGGAGAGGACGGAACGGTATGGAGCAAAGCCGATAAAGGTGCCGTTCGGCTTGAAGAAGGCCGAGGCGGCAAGGTGGTTGGCGCGGAGGGCAATGGGAATATCGGAGAACAAGCTCAAGGAGGAGCTGAGGGAACTCCAGAAGCAGAGGAAGCATCATGAGATGCTGGTTCCCGTCACATTAACGGCGTTGGATACTGGAAAGACACGTGCTGTCAAGGCTCTTCTCGATAACGGTTGCACCACCACATGTATTGATCGAGATTATGCCAAGGCTGAAGGCTTCGAACTCAAGGAGCTCGACGTGCACATCGTCGCCCGCAATGCTGATGGAACGGAGAACTCTCGGGGCAAGATCACTCACTATGTCGAGTTGATCATGTCAGTTGGACCCCACCATGAGCGCCAACGATTCCTAGTCACAGGACTTGGAAAGGCTCGTGTCTTCATCGGGTACGACTGGTTGTTCAAGCACAACCCCGAAGTGGACTGGCGATCACAAAAGATCACTTTCTCACGCTGTCCGTCAGAGTGCAATATGACGGGAACGGAGTTCAGGACCGGAGTGGGGAAGGAGGAGGCGATTGAGGAAGGCGAGTCGATCCTATTGGTCGACTTCGCGGAGGCTATTGATTTGCGGTTGAAAGAGACCCAGGCGCAGAGGATGGCGGAGGAAGCAGGGAGAGAGCGAGAGAAGATGACGGAGGATCAGATCCCGGAGCAATACCATGACTTCATAAAGGTGTTTGCGAAGGAGTCCTTCGATGCGCTCCCAGAGAAACGGCCGTGGGATCATGCAATCGAACTAAAGCCAGGATCGAAGGCTGTAGACTGCAAGATCTACCCGTTGTCTCGAGAGGAGCAGGGGAAGTTGACCGAGTTCTTAGAAGAGAATTTGGCGAGTGGGAGGATCCGGCCGTCCAAGTCACCGATGGCCTCAGCATTTTTCTTTGTGAAGAAGAAAGACGGCAGCCTGCGACCTGTGCAGGATTACCGGAAACTCAATGAGATGACGATCAAAAATCGTTATCCACTTCCGCTAATCTCGGAGCTAGTCAATAAACTCCGAGGTGCCAAGATCTTCACGAAGCTGGACATCCGCTGGGGCTACAATAACGTCCGGATCAAGGAGGGAGATGAGTGGAAGGCAGCATTCCGAACGAACCGAGGGCTGTTCGAGCCCCTCGTAATGTTCTTCGGACTGACGAACTCGCCGGCAACATTCCAGACCATGATGAACGACATCCTTCGCGAAGTAATCAACGAGGGAAAAGTCATCGTCTATCTGGACGATATCCTGATCTTCACAGAGGATCTGGCAGAACACCGAGCAATTGTGAAGCGAGTGCTCGAGATACTTCAGAAGAACAATCTGTTCTTGAAGCCACAAAAGTGCGAGTTCGAACGCACGGAGATGGAGTATCTAGGTGTGATCATCTCGCACAATTCGGTGCGGATGGATCCTGTCAAGATCAAGGGAGTGATGGAGTGGCCGGAGCCGAAGAACCTTAAACAGGTTCAGTCCTTCCTCGGATTCGTGAACTTCTACCGGAGATTCGTCCGAGGATATAGCGAGGTCGCCAGACCGCTCACACGGTTGACGGGAAAGGAGGGATTCTCGTGGGGACCAGAGCAGGTTGCTGCGTTCCAAAAGCTGAAGGATCGGGTCGCGGAGGACGCGGTGCTGGCATTGCCGACTGATGACGGGAGGTTCAAAGTCGAAGCCGACGCGTCGGAGGGAGCAACGGGAGCAATCCTGTCACAGGAGCAGGATGGAGTGTGGAGACCAGTAGCGTTCATGTCACATGGATTGGACGAGACAGAGCGGAATTACGAGATCTACGACAAAGAGATGCTCGCAATCATGCTCGCGCTAGACGAGTGGCGGTCGTTACTGAAGGGGACCAAGCACCAGTTTGAGATTCTTACGGACCACAAGAATCTCCAATACTTTAAACTACCGCAGAAGGTCAATCGGAGGCAGGCACGATGGATC
Source organism: Mycena galericulata (assembly GCA_029289565.1). Classification (NCBI taxonomy): domain Eukaryota; kingdom Fungi; phylum Basidiomycota; class Agaricomycetes; order Agaricales; family Mycenaceae; genus Mycena; species Mycena galericulata. The sequence goes on from JARKIA010000235.1 coordinate 241,274, forward strand.
ACGGAGCTGTCAGAATATGACTTCACCTTATCGCATCGTGCAGGGGCGCTAAACAAGAAAGCCGACTTGTTATCGCGCAGAGCAGATCACGACCAGGGGAAGAATGATAACGAAAATGTCATCCTTCTCAAACCGGAGTATTTCCGATCACAGGACATAGTGATCGAAGGACCAGAGGTTGAGATCTTGGAAAAAATTAAAAATACAAAAAAAGTAGATAAGAGTGTCAAACTGGCGCTAGAAAAGAAGTTGCCCGGATGGGAAAAAATAGAAGATATTATATATTACAACGGACTTATTTACGTACCACGAGATGAAGAGCTTCGCGATAAAATTATTGGACTACACCACAATTCCCCCCTCTTGGGCCATCCCGGAGAGAACCGGACCCAGGAGATGATAGAACGTAATTATTGGTGGCCGCGGATCGGCAACCAGGTTTCCAAATATGTAAAGGAGTGCGAAGCGTGCCAACGGACGCGGGTGCAGCGATATCAGCAGGGAAAACTGAACCCTCACAAGATCGCGGAGGGACCCTGGCAGATAATATCAGAGGATCTTATCGGTCCTCTGCCGATCAGCAACGGCTTTAACGCCATACAAGTTTGGGTGGACACATACACCAAGATGATCCACTGTGAGCCGACCAATATGGAGCTCACGAGTGAGGGGATGGCCCGCTTGACGCGGGATAGAGTGATCCGGTACCATGGGGTGCCGAGGAAGATTATCTCGGACCGGGATCCGAGGTATGTGTCTGGGTTCATGCGGGAGTTGAACCGGCTTCTCGGGATCGAGATGAACCCGAGCACAGCCTTCCATCCAATCACGGATGGCCAGACGGAGCAGATGAACCAGGAGATCGAGAAGTATCTCCGGGTGTTTGTAAATTATCGGCAATCAGATTGGGCGGAGTGGCTTGCCTTGGCCGAGTTCACACACAACGACAAAACTAGCTCGTCGACGAGCATGTCACCGTTCTATGTGAACACCGGGTACCACCCCTGGAAGGGGATAGAAAACGCAGTCGAGTCGCGCAACGAGGCTGCAGACGATTTTGCCAAGAAAATGAAAAAGATCCGCGATGAGGCGGCAGCTGCGCTGGAGAAAACACAGAAAACCATGAAAAAACAATATGATGTGCATAGAAGAGATGCGCCGGAGTTTAAGGTCGGAGATAAGGTGTGGCTGGATGGCAGGGACATCGCCACTGATCGGCCGACAAAGAAGCTGGACGATAGAAGGCTGGGGCCTTATGAGATTCTGGAGAAAGTTGGAGCATCGGCATATAAGCTTAGATTACCAGAGACGGACAAGTCACACCCGGTCTTCAACGAATCGAAGCTGACGCTGTACGTGGAGCCGCCGGCACACAGACGGGAGAACCGGCCAGCACCGGAGATCGTGTCAGGACACGAGGAGTACGAGGTTGAGGAGATCCTTGATCACCGGAAGCGTGGAAGAGGGGGTTATCAATACCTCGTGAAGTGGAAGAACTATCCGCTCGGGGAGCGGACGTGGGAACCGAAGCGACACTTGACGCATGTAGGCGAGCTCTTGCACAGATATAATGTCGAGCACGGCCTAGCGGTCAGAGTTGTCGGGATGGACAGGGTTATCGCAGGAATAGACGCGATGCCGGAACAGGAGAAGGTGGCGCTAGCCACGGAGTTGCGGAGGAAGGGCTTGATGCCACCAAAGGAGGAAGTGCCGGCTCAGACGGAGGGTTTACCCGTCCTACGCCAAGGGCACTGGGACTATTTAATTCACCGGTATAAGCCGAAGATGGAATCGATCGGCTATCCGACACGCTATTTATGGGACCCGATTACGGACCGAAGGAATAACATAGAGAAATTCCCTGTGGACGGGGAAAAGGGTTTTTATCGGGACACCTCTGTCGAGGTTTAAATCTATTTTTCGACTTCCAAAAGCCCGGACTATCCCTCTTTTACTACCGTTATGTTGGAGAACCAGTGGATGTTGAACGCCATCCTCGGCTTGAAAGGATGGTACACAAGTCTCCTCCCTGATGTTGGTATGGATGAAACCGTCGGTGCAATCGTCGGGACGACGACCCTAGGAGGGGGGTAATGTCACGATTTCGATCGTTCCAACGCCACGTGACCAGGACGATCTTGATCGGGTGAAAGGGGTGCACGGAGGTATCTTGCCAGCCGGCGAATGTTGGGAGCTGGTTGGCAGGGGACTCTAGATTGGAAGGGGCTTCGTAGGGCGGTGCATCTGATAGACGGGATTGGGGCACGTGGGACTATGACATCATAGGCACATGGAAGGAGAGAGGCGCTGCGGCATGAGGCCTAGGGACCGCTTGCGTTGTACATTTAATTATATACGACAGGTTGATCGGTTTCATGATATTTATAGAATACATGCAGAGTACATGCACCACTGTAGAATAGTATAAGTAGTGTAGCTTGACGCTGTATTCTTTAGTCTTTTATTCCAGTTTCTTCTTCGCTCCTCTTACCCTCCACCCCCCAATCCCTTGTCACTCTGACTTGGGACGGAGACTGAGCCTAGTTGTGACATTCACACATAATTGTGGAGGCAGAATTTCTACTTAGGCCTAAGGAAAGGAGAATTCAATGAAATCTTCCCAAATAATGGGATATCACATGGGGCAACCGCACTTGTGTGTCCTCTACCTTATTAGATGCTCTAGTTTAAGACCAGCTTGTTGTAATGTATTAATGGCAATCAACTAGTGGTCCCAGTTAACCAAAAGCCAGGTGTAATGTACATGTGACCAGAAAACCGGTTTTCTGATCATGTGACTACTTGTGAGGGTGAGTGAGTAGTCACATGCATTTTCTCATAAATTATATTTATGAAAATCTTATGACCCCTCCCCCCCAACTAGCAGTACAGCCACCCCATTGTTTGTTGGATGTAGAGGATACTATTCAGTCTACATGCCAAGGCTTGGAAGTATATATGCTGTCACCAGAGTCGTATTGAATGTGCTATTCATGTTTTCTCTGTTTATTGTATTAGATTGTATTATATCCAAATAAATGCAGGCCCAACAATGGTCATCTACCGCCATCTCCTCTATTCATTTCAACTTGAAGTCCTCTTCTCCTGATGACTTGGTGTGGCAGCAGACCGTTGGAGGCTGCTTGCTTTGGTAGCAGGCAGCATTCATCCCAGTGAAAATCCCTCCTAGGAATATCGAGCCTAAAAGAGGCAGATCAAGTCAACAAGCTGTATCGAGACAAATCAAGGATAAATGTTATCAAACTCAGGAGAGCAGACAACCAGCAGAGTTCCAAACACTTCTTCCTTCATACCATCATCATCCAGCCTTCCCGCATGTCACTGCTCTCTTCTTAGCTCTTCTGCATGGTCTCTTGGCTGTTCTTTGCTCTTTGTTTGCAGGCAGAAACTTGCCTTGATTTGCTCCCCAGCCACCATCAAATGGCTGAACATGGATCCGACCTCAGCACAGCTCCTGGCCCATTGTCAAAACTGTTGACCCTGGCTAGCAGGTCCAAAAGTAGGTGTGTCCAAATTTTGGCTCTGACCTTGGCCAGGCTGATTTGAAATTTTGTCCAAACTTTGAATCTGACTGCCAAAGGGTGAGGGTCCTAGCATAATGGAATGGAAAGAAAAGAAAAGAAAAGTCATGTGACACAGCAGCTGGCTGCCGTGTCACATGCACTTTCTCATAAAAACTGTAACACAAACACAATTTGGGCCTATCAGGACCAATGTATTGAGGAGAAACAAGTGCAGTAGCAGCCAAACTTGGTAGATGCACAGTTACTTGTCTATTGTTTATGTCAACTTTTACATTCTGACAAACAAGGCCTACAGGTTGTAGCCACAAACTACTAGTATGATCGGTAGCTTCTTGTATATTTATAACATTTTCTTTTTGGGCGCAAAAATAGCAAAAGTAGCCAACTTGTAGTAGTCTCTATAAGGAAAGTAATCATTACTATTTCAGGAAGGTGTTAAGTTCTATTTCTGGGGTGTTTGGTCGCAATATACTTGCAATATACGGAGGTCTGATGGCTACCATATATGGACTCCGTATATTGCAAGTATATTGTCACAATATACGGAGCATATACTGAGCCCGTATATTTTGGGTATATAGTAGGTATATTTGGAATATACTGAGCATATACGGCCCCTGTATAATGCATGTATATAGTGGGTATATTTCATATATACTGAGCATATACTGGCAATATACGGCCCCTTTATATTGCTACTTGCCTGCAGTGGGAGGCGCTCCAGGACCCGATGAACTCGGCAAGCATGCGCTTATACGCCGAGATGAACCTCGAAGATAGTTGACAGGCATGGCAGAAGGAGAAGGAGAAGACCGCATGCCTCGAGCGCCAGCTGGGGGTTAACGATACCACCGTACTGCGCAAGCTCGCACACGGCGAATACTACACGGCGAGGATGAATGCGAAGGCCTTGAAGGAGCGTTTGCGCTCCAAACTGCGGGACCGCAAGTTCGAGCTGGATCCTATTGAGCGCTCAGTGCGGCATATGACGAGCGGTACGTCGGCAGTGCGCATAGTCGCAAAATGACTAACTGTTTGACTCAAGAGAATCAACGAAACGAGCATGCAAGCGCTGCGATAAAGCGACGTGAGCCCAGCATCAACAAACTGGTCACCACATACAACAAGCTATGCGAGAAGATACGCACCCTCATCGCTGCCAAGCAAGCCCCAAAGGGTGCCGTACCCCCCGTTCCTGTCCCCGCCAAGGGCATCTACCAGCTCGACGTCGACGACGTGATCTGGCAGGATTTGGGCTTGGATGATGAGGAGGATTCGACCCCACCACTGTGGCTCAGCAACGACAACGTTCACTCAGGCATCTGCGTGCTTTTAACGAAGGATCGATGTGAAGAAGAGGCCCCACGGTTGCTACAGGAGCGGGGGCACCTGCAAACATGGCTTTCCAGGGAGTGGAAGACCGTGCGTGAAGCGATTTCACTCAGTGAAGAAGGTACGCCGATGCCGTCTGTCTCTGTGAGACTGTACCTCCAACTGACAACCGCCCAAGCTCCGGTCTGGTATCAACTCGAGCTGAGACGCGAAGAGCTCTTGCAGCTTTGTGTCTTGTGGAGAAAATCGACAGGACGCCTCGCGGTCGACGACAGTTTGGTCGAGTGGGGACCAACGAAGGAAGAGCTTCTTGGTTGCGAGATCTCGAATGTCACGGCGTCTTGGGGTGATGGGGAGGAGCCGGAAGATTTGAGTTGGTCAGATGACGATGAGGAGGAGCCGGAGGATGCTGCGTTGCTTCAAATCTTAGCAGCAGTGGAACGGGCGGATAACCATAGAGGCGGCGACGAAGAGGGTGGTGAGGGCGATGCGCTGTGGGACTCCAGAGACGACGCCTTCTGACCTAGTTTAACTTTCAAACCTCCCGACGCTCGATATAGTAATTTTGCTCGTCCGCCAAGTACATACATATGTATACATACATACAGAGTACTTCACACAGGATTGCATGCTAGAATCAAAACCAATCAAACCACGTAATGCCGCCGCTCCTGGATTGGTACGTGTGGCTTCGAGGTTGGGCACGCGCTAACAATGCCATTTTAGATTTCCTAATAAGTGAAGGTGGCCCGCGATCGCGTTGGGCATTGACTGTAATAGGAATGCGGGGCGAGGCCATTGTTCAAGGTGGAATCGCTGGGCCGCTTTAAAAGGGAGGCAAGCAGGTGTGTAGACTTACCATTCACCCAATATGTCGCACCAAACATCCCTCAGCCGCTACTTCACTGTGTCTTTCGGCAGCCGCGCCCCCCGCCAGCGAGTCGTGACGCCGGAGCCGCTCCCTGCGCAAACCCCTCTCACCCGCTTCATCTTCTACATCCCTGCGGCCCCGCGCTGGGACGTGAAACGGACCCCGATGCTGCCTCGCCCTCGCAAGCTCGAACAGAGCGTCTTGTCACAGTACTTCCCCAACCCGTGGATGTACATTGGGGAGATCGGCACCACCAACCGCCTCGACAAACTCCGCCTTGGACTCCTCACAACCCGCCATGTACACCGAGGCTTGCCCGGGAACGATACCTGCCCTTTGCCATTCCCGGAGCTTGCAAACGACCCCCGAGTCCGAGCACATCAAATTCATGAAAACACCAGAGCCGTTGTGCGGAGGGCCGCCTCTCACGCTGCCGCGTTCACCAGGTTCTGGGGCGACGAAGTCCAGGGTAAGTTGGCGGCCCTCTTCTCCGCCGTCCTTAACTCACCGTTGTTCTAGAACAAGAGCACATGGACGCTTGTCGGGAGATCGACGGGTACCTCGAAAGGCACAACGAGAATGGTATGTTTCTCGCTTCATCTCTGGGGGTCTGTTTCCTGAACCCCTGCAGCTCTCATTGGTTTTCGTGCTACTCTGGGCCCACGCGCCCTTGAGTATGGTGCGTTCTACACTTACGTTCCTGGCTACTGTGCTGACTCCATCCTCGGCCCTCGTCCCAGTCTCCACCCATGCCACCAGCGACGGGGATTTGACCTTGATTGTGAAGGCAACGGGACTTATCCTGCATGCGTCCTCCTCATCTCCTTCTTCAAGCCCCTTACTGATAATGCTCTAGCGCAGGGGCCTGGCCTGCAGGGATACCTCGATGCCGTGGATGACGACAACGAAGACACATTCGACAACACTGCCGCCAGTGACTTGTCTGGCGACGACCTCCCCTTCGACTCATACCCTGATTATTCAACCATCGGCACCACCATGGATACCCCCAGCAGTGTCGACAGTGTCCCCCCACTCCTGGATGTCGAATTGAACGTGATCCCAATGCGAGGAACGAGTGATGGGAGCGACAGGATTCGCGCCGTGAGGAGAAGCCGGACACGTGCTTCCTTCTCACCCTCTTCCCGTCCCTCGACATCGCAGCAACTCAACATCTCTCGCTGAGAATACAAGCGCTAAGAAACTCGAAATCCAATCCTTGCATTCACCCCCTCATCTCTTCTCGCTGCTGGCTCATCATCCACTACAGCCGATTCACCTCAAAAACACGCCACGTCACCAGCTAGAAACATGCCGCCCCGGTCGGCCACCCCTCCCATGCACTCCCCCGACTCCTCCGACTCCGACGCCTACCCCGATCCACACCCCGACGCGACAGCACCGTCCTCACGTGGTCGACGTGCTCCCACCACGTTCTCCCCGCCGATGACCCGCACCAGAGCGCGCGAGCCGACAAACCAGCCTCAACCCGCTCCGTCGCCCCAAACTGCCGGTACGCCAATGGAGGTACCAAAGAGGAGGCGCAAGGCTCCCAACTCCGCCCAAACGTTGGACGATGCGGACGTCGCGCTCGTCGAGTCTCTGTTGGGGGCCGCGGCAGACACGGTTGTCCCCCAGAGCCGTTGGCCCCCCGAGGATCCTCCTGCGGTCACACTCGGCCGATGGCCTCCCCCTAACCCGTACCCCACAGCGCGGGACTTCGGGTTCGCCTTCGGGGCAAGCACCAGCTCACAGACCGGACTCAGCAACCCCGTCGCAGTTCCTGCGCTCGCCCCTTCTGTTGTCATCACCGAGCCAACACCTCCGGTCCCTGCGCCGGCGCGCGGGCGTGCATCGCTGGCCAAGCGCGGACGCACCAAGTCGCTCTCACCCACCAAACGCACTTCCAACGCGCCCGCTCCAGCTCTCGAGTTCCGCCGCCCTGCCTTCCCACCCCTGCGTCCTACCTCCTCGACCACCGGGGGCATTTCGCTGGGCACCGCGACTTCTACCGGCGGCCACGGCCTGCCGTCGCCACCCCCAGCGCCGGTGCAGCCAGGTGTAAACGTCAGCACCTCGGGTAACCTGACGACTGCCCCGGCTCCTCACCTCACGCCCCAGGCACCTCAGGCAACGGCCCCGCTCCGCCCTCAATCTGTGCTCTCCACCGTCCAGCCGCCCCAGGTCGCTCCTCGCCCACCGCCAGGTCTGACAGCGGTCGCTCCCCCAGCAACAACCGCGGGTCTGCCGGGAGCGACTCAGCAGTCCTGGACACTAACAAATGATGATCTGATTCGCTTCTACCTGTCCGCACAAGCAGCCGGCGCACAAGCTCCTGCCCCCTTGCCTCTCCCAGCCTCAGGTAAGTCGCACGTCGTCTGCCTCCGACTCGAATACGTTACCTATAAGTTCCCGTCCTGTCCTACATACGTCCATATCAAATGCGCGTCCGTGCCCGTCCTCCTCTCAATTGCGCGTCCGCGCCATTCCGCCTCTCTGCGTCTCACTGCGGGCAGGTCCCACGGCCGCGGGTTCATGGCGTGGGACCGACACTTGCCATGGCGTTGGCACGGCGTTGCACATACGATCAATTTCCCTTTGTTCTTTCATCAATTCTATCTATATCATAAACCGGGGTGGTACGCTTTTTCCTATGGATGTTGGTACACGATGGATATAAAGTAGGGAAATACTGGGACAACATACCCGGCTCCCAGCAAAGAGGACGATGCGCACGCTGTGGAGTTCACGAGTCGATGGAACATATTCTTACTCAGTGCATGGAACCTGGCCAAAACGAGATTTGGAACCTCGCGTCGGAACTGTGGCGGAAGAAAACAGGCAAGGACCTGCGACCCTCCATCGGCCAGATTATGGCCGGCGGAGTAACGAAACACGGGGACCCCGGAACGACACGACTCCACAAAATAATTATAACCGAATCCGCTCACCTTATCTGGCGGACACGGAACGAGCGAGTAATCCAGCAAACAGGGCCTGCAGCGTTGCAAAAAATACGAAACCGATGGCTAAGAATCATAAATAATAGATTGGCAATGGATTGTGCTATGACAGATGAGTTTAAGTATGGAAAAAAAAGCACTAAAAACCTCGTTGGTAAAGGGGACTTGGAAAAAAACCCTTAAGGACGAACGTACCTTGTCCATGGATTGGACTAAGACAGGCGGGGTTTTAGTGGGTGTCGGGTAGCTGTAGATGATGAAGGTGGATCGGCGGCTGACGTAGGCCGCCGGGAAACCGGAGTCTGCAGGATATGCCGAATCCCCACATATCGTGCTGTAGGCACGAATGCGGTTGCGCATTTCCTCGCGAGGATAGTAAATTCAACGGCTGACCTGGTTCCAAGTCCGAGGTCTCAAACTAGCGGGTGGGGGTGACCGACTATGTCGGCCCGGAAGCCTTGACCGGTCGCCTGGGGACCGTCAAGGTGGAAGGGGTGGGAACGGCAGGGCGCCTAACTCCCTCTCGCTTCCCATTATTAAACGCTCCTCAAAAAAATAAAAATAAAAATAAAATAAACCGGGGTGGTATGATGAAAGAAGGTTCGAAATCTCATGCCCACGGACCCCGCCGTTGCCATCGGCACAAGTTCGGGAAGCATGCCGGGGCAAGAAGGGCCTTGGAACTTGATGCCGTTCGGGAAGCCGAGCGGAGTTTGATGGGGTGGAGTGTGGCCCAGATGATGTGTTGCTCTTGCGGCATGGAGAAAGTCGAGAGCACACATGCCCACGGTCACGGCATCGTAGCCGAAATTCATGCCGAGCCCAAGTCGAGAACAGAGAAGGGCCCCGGCAGTTGAATCGTGTCGCAGCTGAACCGGACACTATCGCCTCACCTCGGAGATGCCGTGCGGGCAAATTGCGACGCTGAGCGGGATTTGAAGATAGAGAAAGACAAACTTGACTGCTTGGACATCCTGATGCTTGGGAGTTCATTGTTTAAACACGAAAGGGAGGTAGATGGAAATGGATATGCAGGGGAGCTCAAGGACTTAGGGCAGTGTGATAGCTTGCTGATGATTTTTTAACGGATGAGTGGAGGGAAAGGAGGAGGAAGCAAAGAAGCAGAAGAAAAAAGAGCAAGAGGGCTGAGGGAGAAATGAGAGAAGTGGATTGGAGGAAGGGATGTGAGTGTACGAAGGGGGGATATTCAATGATTTTTTCAACTAACCAATGCCTGTCAATAAAATCACCTCTTTCAACTTACTAATGCCTGTGAATTTATCAACGGGGTAGACCTAGTATCCATATATCAATCCAGCACATTTGAATGTGATAATTGGTAGTAATATCTCATGACTGTCAGCTTTGCTAGAACTTCTGTTTTTTTTTCCCTTACAGTTGTCCAATGTACATAGAGGCAAGTACACCTATCAGCCAAGATGGGTCAGTGGTTGGCTCAGAAGGTTAGTCTCCTATAAACAGACGCTACAACAACAAAAATTAATTACTTGTACCTCGTTTACTGTATGACAAGGTTAAGCCACACAACAAATTTTCTCTTTCTATTTGCCACGAAGAGCTTATCCCAGAGCGCAGTAATTGCACCCGTGAACAACCATGATAATTCATAGAAAAGCACCCTTGAACCTCTCTCGGCTCTGAAGTACGGTGATACGACGCGTATTTGCGCAGCCATGAAATCATGCATTTTTGCATCTTCTAGTACGATTAACTAGTACCTCTTGTCGGTGGTATACAAGTAGAGTTAGCATGAGCCCGAGCGGCTAACTATAATATCGATGTATGGAGAAGTCGGTCTAAAGATCTGTTACCACTTGGCTCTTCTATAACCATAGAGTCGGTATAACAATCTATAAAGACTAAGACTATTGGCCTACTAGATATCATACCAAGGGATAAACATATACAGTCCGGACGGACAACACACTAGTCCTAGGACTCAGATATCGAGTCCTAGGGGTGCCAAAGTCACTCATAAAGTCTATAAATCCAGTCCTAGGAGTCAAATTCAAGGGTTCTATACTACGAAACTGAGTCCTAGGACTCAAAACCGGGACTCTGTTGAGTCCTAGGGGTACAGAATCAGAGCGCCGCAGAGTCAATTAGACATTTAAACATGTAGACAACCTGCGAAGAAGCCGGACGCGTCGCGCGTCGGCTTACCACATCAATTCCCGTCATCCTATCGGAGTTTCGGGTGGTGGCCCCACAAGCCGAGTTTAATCGTAAGACGGCGGCTGGGTGCTCGGAGCAGTTGATATCCTAGTTGGGGATATCGGATACAAGGATCAGCAAGGTGGTTCCTTGCGCCAATAGGAACAGTTGGGGAAGGGCTTACGTTGAAAGCCGGCATCCTCGGAATCAGCAATATACCCATATATGGGTCCCAGGAGGACAAATTAGGATGACGATCCAGTCCTAGGTCTCACGAATCAAGACGGCAGCCGTTGTACTTTTATATTTATTGTCCCGAGACCCCCGCTCCATTACTCATTTATCATTACTGTTTGTTTTCTCTGTGTAGTATAAAAGGCCTGTAAAATTCCGCATTCCAGTACTGCATCCCCTGCCCCGTATTGCTGCCAGTTTGGGTCAAGCTTACATAAAGGCGTTGGTGTTGTCTGGGCTTCTCGTGGAGATTCGTTATTAGACGTCTCTTTTGTGTGTAGTTCAAATTGAAGTGTTGTTTTGTTGGCATTCACGGAGTGCTTTTGTTGAGTTCACGCCAAGTCGTACCAATACTCTGAGAACGAAAGGTTCCTGTTGGTTGTTACCACAGGTCAACCGTTAGCATCGTTCCCGAGTGTTCGGTGACAGTCTAAGTTGTGTGAAATCAGAACCCGAGTGTTCCTGAGTCTGCCCGAGTGTAGAAATCCTGTCCTAGGACCAACGATTGGCCTAGACAAACCCTCTGAAAGCTCAACGATTGAGTCCTAGGAGTCATCTTCCCCCCTCCCTTGCCAACTTCGTATCGAAGTTTTTACCTCCTTAGTCGTTCAAAGACTACTGTAACTATTGCGAAGTCCTACTAGGCCTTTGTACACAACTTTTCCTTAAATCCAATCCTTTGAGAGGTTCAATCTTACCTGTATACTTCAGGGTGACCCGAACTCAATTGTAGCCTTGTGTGTGTGTGTGTGTTGGTTGTTTTGTGTGGTGTTAGAGCATCATTCATTAGTAGTCGCACTTTCAAGACCATAGACAAGTGCGCCATTTCAACGGACAATAACTGGGTACTAGTATGGCAATGACAGCGTGAATCTTGGTCGGTCACCGGCTCTGAAGGCTCGGGTACAGCACATAAGGTGCATATCCGTATTTAACTCCCACCCTCCCTAGGTGTGCGGGCCTGGTACGACTATACTGTCTCACACTCACTCGCAGCATGTGAGTACCACCTCACGGCCTGGGTGGACATGTACGGACTTGCGAGATGTGTGCATCGCCCCAACAACAACTGTGCACGCGTGATTCAGCATCTCTGCACTGTGTTGAAACCGGTAATGCTTAGCCTGCCATCAAAATTTTGGGCACCCAAAAAAAAATAGGTTGTCCCAAGGCTTTTGGAAACAGCTGTAAACCTTGCTGGAGCCACAACTAAACAAGTCAGCAGCTCGGAATTTAATAAATTAAATCTGAATTGAGGACGTACATCAATCGCGATGCAAAGTGCCCTTCATGTTCTTTCGGGTCTTGGATCTGTTTGAAATTTTAAATCCCAAGTAAGCAACCATCGAAGACGTAATGAATTCAGGCCTTGACGGACCTAGTGAATCTGTGACTCAATAAGTTGCTGTCCAAATAGCACGAATAAATGAACGGATTCGCTGCGCTATACATAATCCCTACAAAAATTCAACCATAAGTAAGCAAGAAGGCCGAGTCGATGCACCTCATTGATTGGTTGGAGTTGTCTTCTAAGAGTTTTGTGTGAGTGTTTGAATGGAGTTGAATATTGAATGTTGAACGTAGGGTTGGAATTCCATTGAATGGCAGTCTTTGCGGAGCGGGCTGGAATGGTGGAATCCAATTTGCATCCGGATCGGAAATACTTATGTATGTACCTCGGGACCCCAGGTTGAACCATTGATATCACTCGTCGAGAGAGACAATGGACTGGATGCTGTCAGCAAAATCTGACATCGTGGGTTTTTTTTTGGCACCTCGGCCCGATTTTTGATCGTATGTGCAACGCCGTGCCAATGCCATGGCAAGTGTCGGTCACACGCCATTCAAACGCCATGAACCCGCGGCCGTGGGACTTGCCCGCAGTGTCTGCATGAGTTCCATTCCGCCTCCGTGCCTCCTCCCTTCCTCCGTGCGCATACGTTGCCGTGATGCCCCCGAGCCCTCTCCTGCTACTGCGCGTCCATTCCTACTGCGCTTCCACGCGCTTTCCCGGCTTCCGCCATCCTTCGTCGCTACTACGTGTCCACGTTCCTTTTCAACGTCATTGTCCATCCCCCCCACAAAGAATTTACTGACTTCCCCTCAGCAGGAGGGACGAGCATTGCCCTCTCAGGCGCCTCAGTGACTGGTTTCCGCCCCAGAGGCCCACTTCCGGACCACTTCGTGCAACTGGACGCGCATGTGCTTGTCTACCCGAGAGCCGTAGTGCGCGCCTTCGAACAAGGGCTGGTCCGGGACATCCCTTTCACCGCGCTAACCAACAAGGCGTGCGCTAGCGCCGCGATCGCTAACTCATCGGTCGACCAAGCCCTTTCTCTCTCCGCTTCCGGCGCGTTAGAAGTGCGGGACACGGATCTCGATCCATCGAAGGAGGATGGAATCTCTATCGGTGACTGGTCCGAGGGATGGAAGAACTTTGTCGGCTGCATGGCCAAACACTTACGCGTCTCCCATGACAAATGCGGCGGCCCCATCGCGGAGAGCTTTGCTAATGCGTGGCAGGAGCATTTCGTCTCCCTGGAAAAGCGCCTCGACTTCCGCCCCAATTTCAGGGCGTATGCTTCGTACAGCAAAATCCTTCGTCAGCGTTGGCAGGTGGCCACGCCCGACGAGAGCTTCAATCCTAAACATTTTCAGTATTCTATCTTCGACCATGTCACCCGCACGGCACAGAACACAGCTATAGCGCAGATGAATTTTCTCATCCGCGGGAATGGAGCCGACCGCGGCCGGGAGCGTGTCCGCGACCGTGATCGCGACCGGTCTCCGCCCCGCAGGGCCCAGTCGGATACGTCCTTTCGTTTCTCCCCCGAACAACGCCAGCACTGTGAAGGTCGCCGGGATGATTCTCCGCCCCAGCGTTCCTTTCGGACTAACAAGGCGCCAGGCACTGCCTCCGCAGCACGCTGCTTTCTATGCGGCGGGCAGGAGGGCTGCGACTCCCGCACATGCAGCAACAGACCTGTCTACCTCACGAAGGACGGCGCAGGACACTCGCGGGACGGCCGCTTCTTCTGCTATTCATTCAACCTTCCTTGCGGGTGCAAGAAGGGCGGTTGTACCTTCGTCCACCGCTGCTCCCTCTGCGGAGGTGAGCATGGTGCGCAGGACTGCCGCCGCTGATGTAATGCCAATCGTCACGCCACTGAGGGCCGAGGTGTGGCGAAGTTATCTTGAGGCCGCAAAATCGCTTGATGAGTTTCTTGACGTCGTCGATGGCATCCGCCATGGCTTTTCCCGTAATATCCTACCCCCCATTGCTGTGACTCGCATCTTCCCGAACCACCCTTCTGCACTGGCTAATGCCTCATTTCTTGATGAACTCTTCGCTAAAGATATCAAAAACGGGCGCTACTCATGCTTCTACGACCCGAACGAACTCGAACTCCTCATCGGCCCATTCCAAACCTCGCCCCTCGCGGTCGCCATTCGCGACATCTCCCTGAAAAAATGTCTGGTGCAAAACCACTCATTCCCACGTGACGACCCGCAGGTTGCTTCGGTGAATTCCCTCATGGACGCGGCCGATTTCAAGTGCTCCTGGGGAACCTTCTCGGATTGTTTTCTGCTGGTTGCGCGCGCTCCTCCGGGCACCGAGGCTTCAGTCTTCGATGTCGATGCCGCATTCCGCCAGATACCTTCTCACCCCCGCGAGCGGCCGTGGTTCTGCCTCTCCTGGAGGGGCAAGATTCTAATTGATAACGTCTTCTGTTTTGGTGATCGGTCAGCTCCCGGTATCTTTGGCCGCGTCGCAGACGCGATGTGTAAGATTTACCTCGCCCACGGCGTAGATGCGCTCATTAAGTGGGTCGACGACTTCATCTTCTTCAGGTCGGTCCTGCCTATTTGTCGCGGCTTCGAACCTGAGTGTTGCTAGGTTCCCTGTCCATTCCTCGCCGCAAGGCCCATGGAAGTATTCTTACTCCGAGCCACTCATCTTCGATATAGCCGAAAAATTGGGCTGGCCGTGGTCCGTCCCAAAGCACACTCCGTTCGCAACGACCTTCCTTTACATAGGCTTCCTGTGGTCTCTCACAGACAAGACGGTGGAGCTGCGTGATGAGAAGAAGAAAAAGTACGTAGCGAAGCTCGCCCCCTTCGTCGCCTCCACGCCGGCTACGAAAGCGGAGTGCGCGTCCATCATAGGCACTCTGAACCACTGCACACTGGTCGTGCGCAAGGGCCGCTCGTACCTCCCGTCGTTCTACCGGCTGCTCTCGGGGTTCCGCTCCTCCACCAGTAGCTGTACCATTTAGTCTAACACCCTGGATACAGCCAGCGGAACCATTGTCTATACACCTGGAGCTAGCCACCCCCTGGCACAGCCTATTTCCCCTGCCATTTGAGTGCCCTGGGGCCTGCCGCAGCTTCTCCTGGCCTTTCGTTCCGTGCCAATACGAAATCTACCCAATTTCTCAATGCCCAAATCGGGGTATCTTTGTATCATCGACCACGCAATCAATGTCAGTGCTTTTCCCATCGCCTTCAATCCTCTTATCAATCTTATCGCTTTCTCCCGCATCAGACGGTCCGTTCCCGAAACGGCATACATTCCCAATCGAGACATAGATTTATGCTAAGTACGAGCAGGCGGCGACACTGGCGCCAATTCCGCAACGCCGCTGCCAACGCCAACACCCGACCCCCTGCTAACCGATACACTGCAGCTGCGAATCAGTACGAGATCATCCTGCGAATAACAAAAGTATACCTATCATTGAAGAGATCCGCGAGACCCTCGTCCTCGGTTTGCGCAAGAACTGACCCCACGGTTGCCGCTGCGGACAAGCTCAGCTGGCCTTTGTAGAAAACCGCCAGCTCACGATGAGTGGCAGCCTGCTTGGCAGCATACGCCATCATGCCGGCTTGAGTTGGCACGGCGACGTCGCCCCTCGCTTCGGTGATGCGTGCGAGCCCCTCCCAGAAGTTGGCCTGCCACTCAAGGTAGCGGAGGACACGGCACATTTCCTCCCGCAGCAACTCCACCACTTCTACCCACCGACTTTTCCGCGCCTTCGCCCTAGACCACTCTACGCGGAGCGCTGTTTGAAGTTAGACTTTGTACTGATCCTGCGAGACGAGAAATACGCACACTCGTGTAGATCCTGCTCCTGCGCGTCGAGCGCTCTGCGCGCTGTCCAAATCCATGAGAGCAACCTACTCCTCGACGGCCCATTGCACGCCGCTCGACCTTGTTTCCCCGCGCTGATCTTCCCCAGCTTCTCCTGAGACTTGGCGTCGCTTTCCTTCTCCTCTGCGTCCAGTGTCAGATCCGTCGTCCGCAGCTTCATAAAGTGAGGCGCGTGGTGGGCTCCCTTCAAAACGATAAGTGCCCGTCGCGCCTCGCTGTACTTGTGATGATACGCCGTCACACGGGCGCCAACCTGCGAGATCAGTGTCTGCGAGCGGGTCAGATGAACTTGACCCGTAACGTTCTCGTTCTTGAAACTGATCAGATGGCTTTTCGTGTGAAGCGCCGCGCGAATGTCGACCAAGGCATCGCTGCACTGCGCCTCCCGGAGCCGGGCCTCCATATCCGGTAGCCCCCGCTGACATCCATTGACCCGTTCCTCTGCTGAGAGCGCAGAAGGCAGATACAAATGCACATGCTCCGCCTTCGGCGGCAGGGCGTCTTCATCTCGGCTGGCCTCCTCCACCAATATCACACGGATCGCCCCCGGCGTGTAAACCCGCTGCAGTTTCCGGAAGCGGCGAAGTTTTGCCATGAAGGCGACACAATGCTCGTTGACCTTACTCTCGCGGTCCGCTGTCAATCTGGTTTTGGACATCTCCGCCTTCATCCGTCGCCTCAAGGAACATTCAGTGTCGTATACAGTGTGTGAAAAGCAGAAAGAACGAACTGCGCATGCTCCAATTGCAAGCCGGCAGCTAGGAACGCTGTGGCGCTCGTCCCGTGTAGCGGCGCAATCCCGCTCTGCGCATCCTGCGCCTCCTTCTTCTTGAGCTCCAGTCGGATATCTGCTTCGCTAGGGCCATCTACCCAATTGGGCTGTTAGCGACCGAGAACTCGTGAAGGAACAACCACTTGCCTTTCGAACTCAAGACGTATGGGTTGGGGCGCGAGCGATCCTTCGAGAACGCATCAATGGCCTCCTGCCACACCGCCCTAACCTCCGGGGAAATGGTCTTGTTGATCTCCTTGAATGAGCCTACTTGCGTGGCGTGCTCCGCGATGGCGACTACCAGTTTGCGGCGCAAGATGTCGACTATCCATCCAAATCAGACATAAAGCAGGCACGGAATAGTAGAAACACGTACCGCAGCCCAGATTTTTCATGAAGTTGTGTGAGTCGAGCTTGTCCTCGATGGTATCTGCCCGATTCCCGATCCCCATATCCTTCGTGTGGTAGGAACATTCATTCAAGAAAGCCCACAGCCGCTCGACGCCCTCCCCGTCGCTCCGCCCTAGACCCTCCAAAAAACTGAGAGCGTTTTTGTTTGCGCACTCCTTCTCGTGAGCCGCAGCGTGCCAGACTGGCAGGCCACATTGAAGTCGTATGTTGTCGAGGTCGAGCTGCATGTCGGGGGGTAATTTGGCCATACGAGCTGGAAGGGTCTTCTCCCACTGACAGGCGATGTCGTAGGAAAGGGCCAGCTCCTCTAAATCGAAACCACTCAGCGCCGACATCGTAATATAATCCATGTTCACGTAACTATGCGTGGTGATTAGACGATCAGCGTAGTAACTCCCGGCACACCAAACGCGAACGTACCGCTCGCCCTTCTGTAGGTCACCCAATCCATTCGCCCTCATGCACTCATGTCGTGCGCACACACACCCCCCTACCCCCGACACCCACAAGCCTGCTGTATTCCGCGTGTCCTTTTGCATCAATGCGGCGAATGCAATGCAGGTGCTGATCTAGAAACAACTCGGGTCAGCACCAAGGATTCTACATCATGGGTGGTTTACGCACATCTTTTTCCCCCACGTACTTGCGCAGATGGTGCCGATACCGCTTCGGTTCCACGAACGCGCCCCATCCTGGACCCAACGACGGGTCATGGTGTTCATTGGTCCGAATACGGTTTTTTAACTTGAAATTAGCGTCGATGGCTAGAATTAATCTGTATAAATAACTACCTGCATTGAGAACCATACTACGCCATGAAACAAAGTGTCGCTCACCTGAATTTGCGGTCCACATCACGCCAACCTTTGGGTAGATTCCGGCCGTTGTACGGACAAGCCCAGCAGATCACCATGCATTCCCCCGCCTTCGTCGCAGAGAGCCCGGCGGGATCATGACCACGGCCCGCCCGTCTGGTACGCATGAGAAACGCGTACTGGCGAGACATTCGCATAAATGCCTTGTATCGATCCTGCCATTTATCGTCAATGGCGGCCAGCAAAATGAAACACCTCGTACTTACCAGCACACGCCGAATACCGCTGGATTCCAGGGCGTCGGTCTTGCGCTCCAGCGCACCAATGAAATTGTGTGCATTGATGTCACCGCCCACATTCAGTAGTCGGAAAAACTCCAATACGTTAAACGTGGCGCACGTATCCGGGTCCGTCTTGGTGGCCGGGTACCAGGCGTTGCGTAACAGCTGACATAGATTGTTGGCTGAGTCGGACAACGCGCAACCACAAAACCGGTAGCGGATGGTGTGAATCGCGGAGGTGTCTATGACCACCAGTGTGCGCACGGTGGGTTCGGGGAATTTACACTTGAATCCACCGTGCCCGAGCTGATAAATAAGCCCTAGGGCCTTAAGCGTCGTATCTTTCCAATAGCGCCCCGTCCATTCCTTCCACATTGTTTAGCATCGCATACCACTCTTAACGGAAGGACTATACCTGGAGAGAATGAAGAGGAGATGATGCGTGGCGATCTAGACAGCACTCCCGGCACTGCAAGAATTCGCCACAGTCAGTGCATCGGAAGCACGGCACAAAAGTTTCCGCCGAATTGGCGACTAATTTTTGACAAAGAGCGCATGTCTGTTTCAGAGTCCAGTTCCCCAGCGCGGCGCGCCGAAGGATTTCGTCGGAGAAGAGCTGCTGGACTTCTGGAAATTCCGACATGGGGTCGTCCTGGTCCTTTCAGCAACTTGTGCGCTTTAACGAATATTGTGACTTACAGAGCTCGAATATCCTTTGCGCTTTGAGGACCGACCGGGTTCCTTGGGCAAACCCGAAATATTGTCGGCTTCTGGACCACGGATGAACCCTTCGTCGTTGACCGGGATCCATTCTGCAAGATTGTTGTCCAATTGTTTTGGCTCTAGTCGGATACGCCTCTTTTTGTGGCTGATATTATGTAGATGCTCAGATCGCCGGGCGCCATCGTCCGAGATGAGAATGCCCCGATCCCCCGTTACTTGATGAGGATCTTCACTGTCTATACCGGTATCTGTGTCCACAAGGCGGGAGAGTCGCAGTCGCGATGCCATAGCCATCGACAAGCAAGGAGAAAGAGATCACGAGTTAGACCCATTCCAGGTAGATTTCGGCAAATGTGGGCCCGCCCGTCACGAAGAATAAATAAATGAGGATTGAATTCCAGTATACGAAGGAATCCTGTTTACTGCTATTATTTCTCAATCCCATCGCTCCCATCATTTTCCGCCTCGAGTCGTCGATCTCAGCGTCTCTGCGCCGCCAACGCCGCAGGTACTTCCCACGTACAACAAACTCCCGGATGGTCCAGAGTAGCAGGGAACCATCCGTTCCCCCTGATCTGCTCCCAATTTGACCTCGCCATTCCCTCTTGGTCCGGGCATCGGCAGTACTTCAAGTGGATGCGAACGACGCCGCTCATTGCAATAACCAAAAGCGACGATACGAACTTGTCGGGGTGTGGGCATGCTTCTCCTCCGTGGCCCATCTGGTAAACATAACCATGCTCGCGAAGGGTGGTTCTATCCCAGTACTTCCCGGTCCAGTTCTGTGCGGAGCGGCGTCAATCATATGTCAGACGGTGGAAGGTGCATAAAGACTTGCCTTCACGACATGCAAAGGGTGTTTCTCGTGTTTCTTGAAGCAGCAGCGTTGGCACATGACGCCGCACCCGCATTCCTCGCACAGCAGCGCCCACCACGGGATCCTACGAGCTTCAGGGGCGAGCACAATCTTGCAGACGCCGCAGCACGTTGCGTACTTCGAGACAAGACCGGTCTGCCGGAATCTTGTGCCAAACCACGCTTGTTCGCCGTGATAGACCGTCGAATCCCATTCATCAAGGTACGTCAGCCACAATAAATACCAAAATATGCAACGTGCTGACCTCCAAATGATGATTCGGCTTGCACACATGGATAGAGTGGCAACACTTCTTGCACTGAAGCTCGCACTCGCACTCCCGGCAGCGGAAGACACGACTCGGCTTGCGGGTGTTGTGACCAAGAGGGAGCGAGCAATACTCGCACCGCCCGAGCTCACCGTCCATCGAATCGTCAGAGGCTTCGCCGTTGTCGGAGGCCTTGTCGTCGTCGCAGGCCTCGCAGGCCTTGTTCTCGTCGAGGCCCTCGTCATCTTTGGAGGGTTTGTCGTCGTCGTAGTCGTCAGTGGTGCGGTGTGCATCGGGGTCATCAGCAAGTTCATCCTTTTCGCTCTCGGCGTCGCTCATTTTGGCGTCAATTTCAGAAAGTGAGGCGGGCATTGCAGGGCAGAGTGCAGGGGAAAGACTGATTCTTTTTTTTTGGATTTACAGAACATTTACATAGCGGGTCATTTTCTCTTGCACCCCGGCTCACCCCGGTCACCTAACCTACCCCCTTGATGACGCTCGCCGTTCGCTTGGCCCCATATCTCTGTCCATCACTACTGTACCCGGTGCACCCACATCTCATAACGTTACCTGCCGTACCAACTACCGTATCTCGCCTATCTTTCGATGTCGCGTAGGTCGTTTAGTCTTGAACATAATTTGCTCCCAATATAATACATTGTTATTCTATTGGCTGGCGAGACATCGGTGCAAGTTTCTAACGCGCCCGAGCGAGCGGGCACGCTAACCTGGCTGGGTCTAAAGCCACGGACGCAGAGGTAGCCGTACTCATAGATTGTTCAGAAGCCGCATCCTGACCATCAATCAATATACCTCATGTGAGCACCATACGCACTCCCCGTCACTCCCTAAAACACGAGCCCGCATGTGTTATTCTACCGTCGTCGTTTTGCCCTCCGCGGATGTTTCTTGCTGTCGATAATAAATAACCACTACTGCATACATACATTTTTCAATGAAACGCGCCTTTTCGAAAACTGGAAGCTAAGCTGCCGCACGAATCCGAGGACCCGCACCTCACCTGTCTGGGAGGGAAAAAATAACCCCGTGGAACAAAAAAAAAAAGATCACACATCCAGGCATCACCGTCGTTCGACGATCACTTCTACCCTCATGTAAACCTGATATACACTCCTCGTAACTCCTTTGAGAACAAAAATTTCTTTGATTTTGTGTCCACATGCTATCTACTTGCAGGAAAGGTCAATCACCCCTGGCTACTAATGCCTTGGGCGCCTCTCTCGATCACATCACAATTTCGCCTTGATTTTCTGCTTCGACGATCAGTTTAGCAAATGGGTTTGTAGAGCGCGGGACGTACCTTGTGACAGTCGCAGAGGCAACGACGAGGGCAATAGAAATCGTAGTCGATACCTAAAATGGGTGCGGACAGCAACGCCAGGGGCAAGTAATCGTAGTCCAAATTCAAGTGCCGTTCGCCTTTCGCCAGCGTTGGAGGTGGAGGGCCCCGGGCTTCGTTAGGAATATACCAATTCATCCACATGTGATGCTCAATAGCGACGGCGCTGGTCGCAGTGAACGGGGCAGGAGTCCAGACGATGGGCTCGTCGAAACCGACGTGTTCCTGTTTCATGCTGCGACAGTCGCGTCAAAAGATACCGAACTCTGGAACTGATAGAAGACCCACATCATCTGGGCCAAGTAATCTTCTTCCGAAATCAAGGGGGGGACTTCGTCCACCCAGTCGGCGCGCCAGACGGGCATGTACAGAACAACATCGCGGCCTGGTAGAGAAAATAAAATTATGAGTATCGAAGTCAATGTCGAGCTGCAGAGAAAAACGTACAAGGATTAGCGTCCATGGAATAACTTATCGGGTGGTGGTGCAACGGGAAGGGGAGCAACACACACCGGCTTTATACGCATCAGCATCAGCCCGCTTCTACGTACCAGGCAGGAACTCGTCAGGGAAGGAAATCAGCAGCGCAGGCCCCGGCGGAGGTAACTCGTCCTGAAGAAATCAGGATCAGGAGGTTATCGCTCAAAGAAAAGGAAAACCGGCCCCTCCCCCAAAAAAATGGACTCACCCAACTTTAGAGTGCCCGCCTGGTCGACTTACACCCTGCCCCGACGCGGCAACGTGGTCCTGTTACAACTCTCATTCGCCGATGTTCTTGCTGGTAGATACGCGCTACTGGATCATCAGCGACGCCAAAAGCGCTTGGAATCAGGGCAACAGCTCACCGGGGCGGATGCTGATTCATCCTCCGACTCTGAATCGGATCGGGAGTACACCCTCCCAGGCGGCCAGGGTGAATACGCCGCGGAGGCCCGAGAATACCACCTACGTCCTCGTCCACTGCGCATCCCGCTCGCAGACATCACCCCAATCCCGGAGGTCGTTACTGCAGCCGACTTGGATTCGCTCGGGTTCGAGCGTGTCACTTGGGACAAGGGAGTACTCACTGGCTATCATGAGATACGCACACTTACCTGCCATTAGCCCCCGCATTTTTGTCGACTTGGACGATCGAGTCAACGCCGTGTTCCTCGGGCCGCCGGTCGAACGCGCTGCTTGGGAAAGCACCATTCGCAGCGCCAACAAAAGTATGAAGATCGCCAGCGCCCACTTGGATCGTGCTCGCCTGGATGTGGATGGTATACGATCTGGCATAACCTATGACGCTGTGTTGAAGGTTAGTTGTCCACTGGAGAAAGAAGAAACGTAGCTGAAAAAAATACCTCACCTTAGCGTCCCAGAAGCGTCGAGCGTTCAGAGAACCATAACCTCCATAACATGGTGGTGCTGGCTGCCTTACGCTACTCGGCTGCTATCCAAGACATCACTTCGTTCCAAAATGGTGAGACCGCTCGACCAAGATAAAGATAATCTACTCACTCATACACAACAGCGGCGTTTCAGATGGTCGCTCCGGAGGCGTGGAGGGATGCACGCGAGGCCATTGACGCTGTCGTGTAAAACGACCTCACTTTGAATTTACCGATGAAACTCGCGAACGAAGGCCCGCACCAGCCGACAGCGTTCTCGGAGCTAGAATATCGGTTCTCCGTGACGAACTCATTCCCCCGCACCGAGCCTGGCGACCACCCGCCGGCTTTCCGTGCTATCACGGCAGTGGGCAACTACCCTTACCACGAGGGCAAATTAATTCTGTGGCAGCATCGGAAGGTCATTGATTCCCCCCCCCGGCTCCACTTTTTTGTTTCCGGCGGGCTTCGTTAGCTATTCGTTCACCGCTGTTATATCCCGAGCCAAAAGGGGAAAGAGAGACCTCCGGGATCTCCGGATGTGGACGCAAGTCCGGAGCATCCGGAAGAAGACCGGGGGTTCTCCTGTCGGCTGTTCTCGCAACACCACAGCTCGGAAGGGTGAGCGAACTGTCTGACTATCGAGCCGAAACAAGAAGGAGGAGAAATGGGAATAGAAGACTCCGGAGGCTACCACGTGACCCCGGACGGAGCCGGACAGGTACCGGAAGGGGTGCAGAGTGATCCGGAGGATGCCGGAGGCAACCGGAGGAAAGCTGGTGGAAGCGGACAGGCTCTGTTGGAGCCCAACACAATGTAACAGACTTTGCGGAAGCGGTAGACGTCCCGGACAGGACCCGAGTGACCGGAAGCGGTCCGGAAGGAGTGCGTGGGAACCCGGGCTAATCTGTGACAGTGTGGGAGACTCGGAGGATGCCCGGAAGGGAGCCGGAGAGGCACCAGATGAAGTGGAAGGGATTCGGCCGGAAAGGGCTTCAGCCAGGAACCGGACGACTGGAGTGAAGAATAACAAAGACAAACAAGATCCGGAGGTGTCGAGAAGACACCGGGATGAGAATGGAAGTAAAGGAAGACTCAGTCCATGAAGGAAGCCATGGAATAACGTTAATTTTCCAGATAGAGTACAGAATGTAATCTACTGGGATTATATAGATAAGTCCTCTATTGTAATACCCAGAATGGATAAGTCAGAAGACTCGGGGACTTAACAATAAGTAGTGTACCAAAAAGGAAATGCATGGGAAAGATTGGTAAGGGACAATAAGGAAGAAGACGGATAAAATGGAAACACGTAGTAATATAATATGACGCAAACCCGCTTGACAACGGACACATGGACAACCGTGGGAAACATCCAGAGGGCTGGAGGTACCGGAGGTACCGGAGGTCCGATCGGAACCGGAGGCGCAGCCACGGAGATGACGTGAGAGGATGGAAGGTGGTGAAGTGCTCGAACAGATGGCCACTGCAGGAAACACATAGACCACCGTGGGAAGGTTCGGAGGCCGGAGGTCGGAACGGGACCGGAGGCCCGAGAACATGTCGGGAGTGTCGGGGAGTGGTGGAATGGCTGACGGGAGGCCCGCATGAAAAGGCGGAAGGAAGCGAACCAAATGGCGGAGTGATCCAGTGCGGGAGATAGCCGGAGGTACCTGAGGCGTGGGAACATTCCTCGCAATACCTGGAAGCACACGGAGGTGCCCCGAAGAAGTGCGGAGGGGTGGAACGTTTCCAGGGAGTCCTTGGAAGAAGAACAGATGACAACAGAATCCATCGTGGGAAAGGGCCGGAGGGCCGGAGGCCGGAACGGACCCAGATGGAAGAGCATGATGGAGCTGGTAATGTTCCGTAAAGGGAGGGCTGGACCGGAGCAGGGTGGCTGTGTCGGAGAGGCCGGGACAAGTGGGTATTGCCGGGAATGCGGAAGGTGGAAAGGAGTGAGGACAATGCGGGGATAATAACCGATTGGTCAGGGAAGGCTGATTAAAGGATGAGCTTGGTAATCAATCTAAATGGGGATTGACCGGAGAGCTCCGAGAGGCCGGAGCGGTGAAATAAAAGGGGTTGAAAGTGCATGGATATAACAGTATCCCCCCTTTACGTTCCTTGCCCTCAAGGGACATAGGAAGATATGAGGGACTGTCGGAAGGAGTGTGGAGGAGGCAGAGAGTGCCAAGTGGTGAAGTAGAATTTTGATCGGAAAAAACCGGAGGTCCGGAGAGACCGGAGGGGACACCAGAGGACGTCGACGTCAGAACTAGATGCAGAAAAGGTGCCGGAGGGATTGGCAGAAGGGAAAAGATGATTCCGGACCGGAAGACCGGAGGCAGGAGGACATCGGAGCACCTAATAACTCCGAATATCAACATTAGTTGATGAGGGAGATGCCCCCCACGTACCCTCATCAGTTAATGGCGATGCGGTCAAACCCCCACATGCTGCAGAATATGCTGCAGATATGCTGCAGCATATGTGCAGCATATACGGGTAAACGGACTTGGGCGATTTTCCAAAGCATGTATTAAGTAATCCCCGCCCTCGGGGCGGCCCCCGCTGTCCAAAAAAGGAAATTCACCCAAAAAAATTCAATAAAATGCGAAACAAAATATTAACTAAAAAATGGGTACTACGTAACGCGCTGCTAGGAAAATGTACACTGCGAGGTCATTAGCGCCGCCCCGGAGGACCTCCGCGCTTCCCTTTCACTACATTCGTTCGCGTAGTGGAGGTGCGCAGGGGCGGTGCCGGTGGGTCAGGAGGACCCGAGGCGCGCGGGGGGGAGGCGACTGGCGTGGAAGCGCGCGGGGGCGAGGCGGGCGGATCGGGAGGAGCTGAGGGGCGCTGGGGCGAGGCGACTGGCGTAGAAGCACGCGGGGGTGAGGCGGGCGGTTCGGGAGCAACTGAGGCTTGCAGGGGCAGGGGGGCCGAGTCGGGAGGAGTCGAGGTGCGCAGCGCAGCGATCGCCTTCTTGAGCACAGGGCGTGGCTTGGGCCTGGGGACCGTAGGCACCACGCTCGCGCTAGCTACCGAGGTCTTCTCCCCGCCCTTGGGCGCGCTCTTCTTCCTCTTCTTCGCCTGTCCCCCCTCCTCTTCATCCTCTGCTTCTCGCCTGCGCTTCTTTCCGCTTTTCCCCTCCCCCTCCTTCCGTTTCGAGCCGCGCTCGTCGTCGGCTCCCCTCTTGCGTTTCGCGGGGGCGTCGCCCTCCGCGTTCGCGGCGTTGCGCTTGCGTTTCGAGGGGGCGTCTTCCTTCCCGTTCGTGGCGTTGCGCTTGCGTTTCGTGTGGGCGCCATCCTCCGTGTTCGCGGCCTTGCCCCTGCGTTTCGCACCGGCGTCGTTGTTCGCATTCGTGGCGTTGCGTTTACGTGTCGCGGGGGTGTTTTCGTGTGCGCGCGCCTCCTTCTTCTTCCCCTCGACCAGCGCCAACAGCCTCTGGCGCATCGCTGCCGGGCCTCCACTCTTCCACGCGTCCTCCCCGTCGTCCTCGTCCTCGTCCTCGTCCTCGCTCCCATTCTGCTCCTCCTCGCTCGACTCCTCCCCACTCAACACATCGTTCTTCTTTGTCGCCCCACGCGTCGACTTGACACGCGTCGATCTTCTCGCTGGGGCACCCGCGCCCACCTTGCGTCCCTCCGTCTTCTTCCGCACCTTCTCCGTCGCCTCCCCGTTCTTCACCATGTCCTCGAACTGCGCGAGGAGGCGCGACTTCTCCCCTGGTGTCAAAACCTTCCATCTACAAGTCCCCGATCTGAGGGCGTCGCGAAGGATGCACAGCGGCCCGATGGCCGACTGCTTTGACATTCGTTTGAAGTCAACGCCCTCGGGCCAACCAAGCAGCCCCATGTTCTTCCCTTCCACGATCGCGCTGATGTAGTTTTCGTAGTTCATTGCGATTTTCGTCCTGCCAGCCGCCGCGACTTCATTCGAAAACAAAACACGCCAGTGAGTAAAAAGTTCTCCTCTCAAAGAACAGACTTACTAAGGCCCGACTTGATCATCGCGGTGCACTCCTTCTGCATCTCCACGAGCGTGTCGGCACCCGTCTTGCCTGCATGCAACGGGTTAGCAACGACCAACGTAGAGTTCAAAGGTAGGAAAACAAACACGTACCTCGCTCACGACTCACGGCCCACAACTCAAACAAAGTACTCACGTCCGCCGATTCTTTCTTCAATATCTCGGGGAAGAAGTCGAGCGCGCCCCAGGACTCGATGGTCACAGGGACAGTGCGGTCGTGCAGGTGGCCGCGGGTGAACATCGCGAAGCCGATCATCCCTGAACGCTCCGCGAGGGCGGTGATCTAAGACTGTGTCAGCGTTGACCAGAAGAGCTAAAAAATCGATGCGTACCTCCTGCATTAGGCGCTCGATGGTACGCCTCGCGTCCACCCCCGCAGCCAGATTGCTCCCTCGCGCGCCGCGATGCTGGAGCGCACGGCGCTTCATCGCGTCGGTGACCATATCCTCTTCTTCCTTTTTGGTGAATCCGTCGAGCATCGAAGGGTCGCGTTTGACCATGGCCTTGACGTCTCTCACGTTCAAGCGCTCCCCGACTTCGCGGCCTAAGCAACACGTCCAAAGGTGAGTTGTCAGTCAAAGAAACACGGAAAACACGTACCTTCATTCAGATCTCGCATGATCACAGAAATCTTCGCGTTGTAGAGACTGACGCGGTGTTTCGTTGTGAACCCCGAAGACGCCATCATGCGGCGCCGAACCTCCTTCAGCTTCACCCCATATTTCTCGGAGAGCTCCAGGGCCCGCTGTCCGCGCTCAGCGTTGAATGCAGCGAGCTCATCCGCCAGATCCCGCATCCGCGAAGACTTCTCGGTGCGCCGCTGGACCGCAGTTTCGCGCCCATTCGTGCCTCCCGAGGGACGCTTGCGCTTCCGGATTGGAATCACGGGCTTGTGGGGGTTACGGCTGCGGTGCGTCGACGTCCCCAGCCCAGGGAGATCCTCCCAGTCCTCGTCGCCATCGTCGGGCTCGAAGTCAACGATGCAGCGGGTTACCTTTCCAGGCTGTTCCGATTCCGAGCGTTGGTCGTCAGAAGTGCTAGCTGGCATTTTTCGATGTGGAGGCGACGTTTGTTGAGAGTTCGTAGGAGGTGGGTTTGGCCGAGTTTGCCACAGCACGTGCCGTCGGTTGGCAGAGACAACCCGAACAATTCTTGAAGCCATTCGAGAGCACCACTGAGCACCAGCAGGAAAACAGAGGTGGTGGTGAGAGAACAAAGAAGAGATACATGGCGTGCGAGTGGCAGCGGTGATAGGACGGACGTTTACGAGAATAGTTTAAACATACACTCTGTGAATGTTAAATCCCGTGCCCAAAGCTAGCACAGAACCAACTGTGCCAAAAGGCCATTGTGACCAGATAATCTGGCCACAAGCTTTGGACTATATATACATGATTAAACACATTTGCATGCATTTAACAGTCAACCGTAAAGTACGTGAACGCTGTGCCATGAGAAAATGATCGGTAACCTTAAATCTAGACCATCCCGCTGTACCATCAGTACCTAGATGGTACAGCGGTCATGGATTCCCTGGGATGCGCACCGGGTAATACATAGCCGCTGTATCATCTGGTACTTTTGGTTCGAGCCCGGGAACGCGTAGTTCTTTGAAGTAGCTAATTTATTTTTAATCTACCTCTTTCGTTGCACACAGAACAAGCATCGCAATTTTTTTTTTTGGGAGCATACATACAATGTACGCTACATGATTCACGTACCCGACGTGTATATCAAGAAACAAAATACAAAGAGAAACTACATAACATATACGACATACAAAAAAAACTCATGCGCGTGGCCCGACCTTGCTCCCAGCGCGTGCCGACAAAAACTCCCCCACATCCTCGTAATCCACCACCTCCACCGTCTCCTTCGCCGTCATCTCGCGCACAGCCAACGCACTGCAAAAAGGAGAAGCCCCATCAGCTTAAGAAATCCACAGTAAAGTAAAGGGGCGCCACGCACGGGTCTATGTACAGCTTCCGCGAGCTGGTGTTGTACAAAACCACGGGGCCCGCCCCTCCCGAACTGCCGGCTGGGGGACCGAGGACGGCCGGGGCGCCCGCGCGGGACGCAGACGATGCGCCCGCATGAGACGCAGACGATGCATATGTGCGGGACGCAGACGACACGCTCGCGGCGCCCACGCGAGGGGACGCCAAGCCGGCGCGCGACACCGACGATGCGCTCCACGATGCCCCCGTCGACGAGAGCGACGAGACGGAACTCACGGATGGCGAGATTCCGGGGTCGCGCGCGGCGGGGGTAGGGGCCATGCGAGCGGGCGAAGACGGCTCGGAGCCCGACTCGGACTCCACCGTGTAAACGGGCGGGGGAGAGGCGGGGTGGGCAGGGTGGGGCGCAGCGGAGAAGGCGCGCTTGGGAGACGCGAGGGCGGACGCAGCGGTTGGCGGCGGCGACGCGGGGGCGGTGGTGTGCGCACGCGCCTTTGGCACGGTGGGTGCACGCTTCTGCGGCTTCGCACCTTTCATGCCGGCGTCGTGCGAGCGTTGTTTCTTGCCGGCGTTGTCCGAGCGTTGCGGCGGTGGGGCGGGCGCGTTGTCGTCGTCCAGGAACAGCATGAGAGGGGTTGACTTGCGCTTACGTGGCGCCTCCTCAACCGCCGGCGTTTTGGCATGCGCCGGAGAGAAACGCGGGGGGGCAGGGGCACGCGCGAGGACAGGGGCAGGGGCAGGGGAACGGGCGGGGGCGGCGCGTGGGGACACGACGCGAGAGACAGGCGCGGGGCCCCACCCCACAGCAAAATCCTCCGGCTCCCCCACCGACGAGTCCGAATCCCCCATATAAACAGGCGAGGATTCGGCGTAGGCGGCAGGGCGGGCAGGGGAAGGCACGGGTGCAGCGGCAGGGTGGGAAGGGGAGGGCGCGGGTGCAGCGGCAGGGCAGGCAGGGGAGGGAGCGGGGGCAGCGGTGAGGGTGTAGTGGCGGTGATAAGGCGTGTATCAATACACACCTGAATTCATCGATTTTACACTAGTACACGCGGATAGCTGTATACAAGAAGTAAGACTAGAGGATGCTAGTTTAATCCCGGAACTGAGCATTAAGCCTTTGAAGCGTTGCAAACTAGCATAACTATCAAAGTCAGGCAGTATTAACGGTACCTTCACAAATGGGGCCTGCAATAGTGACTGAGCAAAACCCAGCTAGCTATAGGAATATCCTGGCAAGTTATATGTCAAAGATGTAACAAGCTCGGATTCAATATGGACGTCAGGCGACTAAGGGACTTTGGAAGGATTCAAACAGTATAAGACTATTAGAATGTGCACTACAGAAGTAAGGAAATAAACTAGACCAGGCTACTAGAAGGGCATTTAACTGGGAGCGTGGTTGATCAAAAACCGGCCCTGAAGTATCATGTGATCGCGTTTGATCACGTTTTAAAGAGAGAGGCGAGTTGGCTTCAAGGAAGTTAACTACAACAGACAGATGACGCTTCAACGGTCTAGACAGACCTATAGGCATAGGGACTAGGCACGGAAAGCCTTCCGGGAGTTCTCTCAGGCCTTCAACAAGGCTAGGAGCCAAGTAAATCCCAAAGGGCTTGGTTCAATATAAATGAGTTCAAGTCCTTCAGTCAGCAAGAGACTGTTAGCCAATAGGACGGCAAGGAGATCAAAGGTATCCGGGTAGCTATCCGAAGTTATTCACCTCGGTGGTTAGATTAATAGGTAGTAAATACTATAAAAGCAACATGTAAAGTAATAATTAGGCAGTGAAATACTCCCCCAGTTGTTGGCACCCAGCTCTTAGTAGCTCTAAGTTTCATTTTGTTAAGACCGTGCCTAATTAGCCGCTCTTACAACTTGTACTTACACCCATTGAGAATTCAATAAGCTCTTGTATTAGAGTCTTAGTTGTCTTCAAACCAACCAGCCGTTAAAAAAACTAATCAACTTGGGGTTGACTCTATATACACTCTGTGACCTTAAACCAGTCCTACACATTGTTTAGAACACGAGAGTAATCTAATTGAGGTGCTTAATAGACCTTTGTTTTGACTATTCAAGTTAAGAAGTATCGAGTTGGCGCCAGTTTGAGATTGAAGGTCGATACGCCTGACCTACATCCCCGAACACACACACGATAGTATTGGAGTTGTTAGTTGTTAGATTTGGTATTAGATTTTGTGGGACTTCGTTTCACTCAGTTTGGTATTAGATTTCACGGCTGCACGCCACTGCACCGTTTCATCGTCGCGCATTCCGTGACTTCCGTCGGTACCACCCTCGAAGGCTCTGTTACAAATTCGCAGGTGCATAAGCTACACATGTTATTTATTATTCCAGCGCACTCACCTTTCTCAGTGTTTCAATACCATCGATATTACTCTCGAGTACGTTGGACTCTCCCGCTGGCCAAACGCTCGTCCACTCTTCCTCCAGTACGATCCAGAATTCGGAGACCTTGTTATCTCTCACAGCTTGCATGTAGTGTTGTAAGCGCATGCCCAACCAGTATTCCTGCTCGGCGGTGGTCCATAATCGTGGCCCCATATTTGGTGGGTGTGTTGTTTCGTGCGGCTAACAAATCTCATTTTAAATCTAAATTTCCCTGAAGACCCGATCTTCGATCTAGCATCCGAATCGGGATTCCCAACTCGGTCGAACAAAACGCCCTCGCTGCGCCGTCTTCCATCAAGTAAGCACATGCACCACCTATCAAAGTATCTTATAAATCCTCGTCCACCTGGTCCCTTCTTCACTTCCTCCGACCATGACTGAGCAATCGACCCCCGCAATCGCAAGCAGCGCCTCCAACCCTGAGAAGGAGTTGGAGGCGCTGCTTGCGACGGTTGCGGGCCTCGCGCAAATGTCGCTGGCATTGGCCAAGCATTGCGTCGACCTTCAAAGTATGTCTTTCATCTGATCTAAGTGTGGTCGTCTCAATTTCTTCCCAGCGCGCCTGCCCACCGTCTTCAACGCTGCAGTGAAGGCCAATGTTGCTACCATTGTCCGTACATTCGCAATCTGTCCGATCTCCCTCCGTTTTTTGCTCATTGGTCCTACCTTCAGCTGCCGCACCCACCTGGATTGAGCTTGTCGCGCGCACTCCTGATCAGCTGGACGCCGCTCACCCTCCTGGATCCGGCGACGATCTCGCGTACCATGTCGTCACAGCTGGCTGGGAACCGGGTTTGTACACCAGTGTGTAAGTCCTGTCATGCATGGCCAGTTTTTACCTTACAGATCATTTCTCCGCAGTGCGGAATCGGACTACCAGGTCAACGGTGTGCCGACCGGCAAGCGACTCAAGAAGGGGAATCGTCTCGAGGCCCTTGCCTACTACCGCAGCAAGTACGCCAGCCAGGAGGTTCACAAGTGGGCGCCCGAGGATGAAGTCCTCGCCACCACTGCTGCCAACGCACGCCACTAAGGTGTGGTACGATCTTTCTCTAGGTTTACGCCGCTCACCATCTTCCCTTTCTGGCTTTGTAGTATAGTTCATTGGAGTAGTTGTGCGGTGTTTTCATTGTATTAAGCATATGTGTCGTATATACTGGAATGATCTCATTGTGCAACGCTCCTCATAAACTGGATTGTAGAGCAAATCAATTACAAGAAACTAGATAAATCAGGAATACGAATGCGGCTAAATACTCGGGTTACCATAGCCAGGGCTCCTCCCACTCCTTCACGCCGTTAAAATGATCCCAACACAGATACCCCCATACCGTGCAGTCAATGCATCGCTCGCAGACCCCTTGGCCATCATTTCCATCCTTCTCGCACTTCTCCGGGTTCTTACAATTGCCGCAGATCCCGGAGGAGGGAATCGACGCCTGGCCCAGCGCAGTGGGCGGACGCTGGGCTGGCGCTGGCCCGCTTGGCCTATAACGATATCCCCGAAAAATGCGCGCATGTGGCGCGGGTGTTCTAGCACGAGATATCAGACATGTACCTCGCTCTTTGCAAATCACCTACTGAGCTTCTGCAGTGACGATTGTCTCGATGGCAACAACGATAGCAGGACCGGCCTGCAGCCTCCTTGATGGGTCCCTGTGGTTGGTTGCAAAAAAATCAGAAGCCAGAATGAGGCGGATCTCGATCCACGTACCGAGATCTCACCATCTCAGCACCACCGTCCCCGCCCCTCCCGACGGCAGTTTCTAGCGCCGTGGTCAAGTCGGCCTCTGCGTTATCTCCACCACCCCGTGCTGATCCTTGAGATACCTGCACGGCTAACGCCATGCTCACCAATGTTTCCGCCGCCGCCGCCTCATCCTGCGCCCGCCTTATCTCTTCGTCAACGAGGTCCTCATTCGAGGTGTCGCACACATCTTGAACACATTGAGCCGTAGTAGCAGGTACTACGTTGCAATGAAAAAATATAGTTAGTTGTATCGTGGACACCCCCATACACGGGCATGTGGACGCACGTATAGCCCCCGGTTGTTTTTCTTCCTGACAGTAGCCTTCCGGGTCCGTGGTTCTCCTGGATTCCGACTGCTGTTCGAAAGGGGCCTGCTGACCGAGAGCCATTTGCTCGTCCGCAGAGTCTGAGAAACTGTCGTCCAGCGATGCTGATGTGCCTTCCGAATTACACATATCCGCTGCGAAGAGGTCCGCCATTTCTCTGGGTGAGTTCTTGAGTGCTTGAAAATGAAAGATAGAGCACTCTCACTCGTAGGTGAGAGGTTGAGTTTCCGTTTCGTCGTCCGAACCTAGCAGATTCTCGTCCTCGGACGGAAATGTATCTACCTGTGGATCATCCCTGGGGTTTGTGAACAGGGCGTTGTAATAAAGAGATAGCAGTGGACATACTTTACAATCGCCTTTTGTTTCTTCGGGGGGTCCCATCGACGTTTCTTGGCTTTTGCTTGAGCGCTGCTTGGTCGCCATTAGTTCTAGATGATGGAGCGCGAGATTTCATCCTAACCGCCTCTCTTGCATCTGTAGCCGTTTGCGTTCTCGGATCTCGGGGTTGCTAAGTTTGACATATATAAACCGCAGTCAAAGAAACAATGGAACAGAACGGACTTGGCGTAGTTGCGACGATTCGACTCACGCCGGCGCTCCCTGCGCCTCTCCTCCGACGTCAAGTATCTGCTTATCTGAACCCATTAGAGGCAAGAACAGACAACGTACCACTTACATGGAATCCCGGCCATCTGATTGTTCATTCGCGTCTTCAATCTCAAGGGAAGCTGAAGACATATGTGATGGCAAGAGGAAAGATGGGTCGAGTTGTAGTAGCTTGTTTATGTGGAATGTGTCTGTTCACAAGCTCAGCTCGCACTTCTCGTCAGACTCTACCTCTGTTGCTTGAATTTCTTCATGAAAGGAACGGGTTACTAGGCTTGAGATAGTCTACAGTCCAGAAATGGTCGGAGAGCAACCAGAGAAAGACGCAGAATCAAAATTTTGTGTTTCCGGCCCCGTTACGGCGAGCGTCACTCGCGTTACTAGTGTGACTTTCCCCGTACGTTAGTCGCGTTCATGAGACAATTTCGCCACCTCAAGTTCCGGAATCCATTCGACTTTGCAGGGTAGTTTCATTGTATCTCTCATAGGTGCGCGTTGCGCATTATTACATATTTTTAGACCCTCTGGTGACCACATTATTCATGTGTTATAGCCGATTTCGCCAAACCTGCCTTTTCAAGCACCTTGTTCAAGAGGGTTTTATAGATGGAGACCTCAGGTTTCGTCCCTGAGTGAATTTAGGAACTATTTTGACGCCACCTTGTTTGAAGAGCAAATGCACCAAGCGACGTAGCCTGTTATACCCCCCTTTTATTTTATGGATTTTTTCTGAAAGGTGGTTTCCGCCTTGGTCGTACCTTCTGATATATGTTGCCGCCTCAGATTATATTCTCTATCTTTCCCTGCACTGAAATTCACGACCCTTTCTGTTGCGGACCACTTATGTGACACTGTTGCTCCGTGAATCAAAGCCATCAAAACACGCCTTGCTCCTTCTCCCGTCCCTATAAATGGCACTGTTATGGCACATCTTAGGCTTTTCTTCGTCCACACCACCTCCACGCCACTCGACAACACGCACATTTTGGTAAGACTTTCCCTCCAACCTGCGTGGCCGTGTCAAACGCGTCGAGGAGATGTCCTCACAGAGCCGTGCGCTGATTCATACCGCTGGATCTATGGTGGCACTGTGAGGGCATCTCCTGGAGGCGCGTAACACGCGCTGCCTTCCCTTTTTTTCTTCGTCTTCCATGATGCTCACATTTTCCTAGGCTCTATGACTCGCACTACTCGCTCTGGCGCGGAATTTTCGCCTTATATGCTCAATAGGTTCGCGTATGACCCAGGCCCTCCCACCGTCGTACAAACCGGAATCGCCCTCGGTCCTCACCTGGAGGCCGCCCTCGCCGCTGCGGATCGACGTGCAGACCGCCAGGAAGAGAGCAGCGACGAAGACGACTGGGAGGACGATGATCAGTGGGAAGACGACTTGGAGGTGTCGTCGCGCCCAGCTTCTCCCGTCTCGGACGCGTCATCTTCGCCGGCTTCCTCGCGCCCAATTTCTCCTGTCTCGGACGCGTCATCGTCGCCGGCCTCCTCTCTCCCAGCCTTAGTGTCGGTCGTTGACACCGTGGACGCTTTCGACTACTCCGACATGCCGATCCTCGTACCAGCCAGAGATGTCGAGTACAACAGGCGGCGCGACGCCACCCCGCGCCCGGCGCGAACGCAAGAGGCGGGACAATGCCCCCAAAACTCCGTACGACAAGGGTCTGAACCCCCACTTCGACCAAGGCTACCGCACATTACCACCCGAGCGCGTCGATATCTCGGCTAGCCATCTCGCCCACTCAAAAACGGGCTGGATAGGCGTGCGACGTGGGGCGAAGGCGAAGAAGGGGAAGGGGGGGAAGGGGCGGCGTGTTCGCAAGCTGTGGACGGTCGAGCAGCTCAAGGCTTTGGGGTATCGTCGTATAAAATGGGATGGCAGGTATGTTTCCTTCTATCCAAGCAGTAAACGCTGTTCTGATGTACCACCCGCAGGCATCCGATGGTCATCGTGGACTCCGATGAACGGATTGTCGCGGTCTTTGTCGGCAAACCGGACGACCCCAAGTGGGACAAGGAGGTCATCCCCGGCGCCTGCCGCGCGATGGACGGGGCGTCGAGGAAAGGTATCGAGACTGGCGCTCTCAGTGCCAAGGACCGCGTTCATCGCCGTGGGGCATACCTCGCCCTCACCACGGGCGTGTCTTTCGGCGGCGGGCAAAAGGTTTAAATTTTCAGCATACTTGCAATAGATATCCGAATGAAACTTTGTTATGCCACTCAGATGCCTGGAAATCTGGTAAATTCGAAGGCAAAACGTCGTTTAATAAAGCGGCTTCTTAAGAACAAACATGTTGGGCGTATTGCAGGGTTTCAGTCCAGTAAGTGTAATGACAGCTGAGGCGCATATACCTTTGACAACATCTTCAGGTGCTTCGCATATTGGGCACCCAAGTTATACCAAGAATACGCCGAATCTCTCCGGCAGCTTTTCGACAAGTATCCGGACCTGGAACATAATTTCAAAAATTCCATCTTCCCCGCTGCGACTTTCAATTGCAGTCCGGACACCGTCACCTTCCAGCATAAGGATCACAACAACCTGCCAAGCGGTTGGTGTGGTGTCACTTCCGGTGGTCGATTCAATGCCGAGACGTCCGCCCTCTTTTACATGACACAGTTTAAAGTGATGGTGGAGTTTCCATCAGGCGCCTCCGGTCTTATTCTCTCCGGAGGCGTCGATCATGGCAACACTCCTCTCGCACCGGGCGAGACCCGATACTCTTTCACTCAGTACGCCGCGGGGGGGCTTTTTCCGTTGGGTTAAGTACGGATTCAAGTCGGCAAAGGCGCTCTTAGCTGAGATGGGTGGGAAGGCAGCACGGGACGCCTATGACGGGATTCCAGGTTCTCGGTGGAAGTCGGCGCTAGGCTTATTTCGAAAATAGATGAAATCGCGATTGATAGGCAAACAGTGTTTACCTAGTGATATCTAGCAGATCTTATTTACACATGGGCTTGGCACACGAAATGATTGATTCGATTTCAGGTTGTCAACTTAGAGTTGTGGTGAGAAAGTTCTGGTGAGAATAAAATTATATTTGTCCTGTCTATCCTTTAACCCGG